>CAMZMU010000055.1:177519-360957 GCA_947311845.1 Poa pratensis
TGAGTAGTGTTGATAAGATAGTGCAGACCTTTATGCAGGTTTTCTGTTCCCGCAGGTCGTACACATTTGATACAACGTTGTCAGATTGTGAGACTGAACCCTGAGTGGTTCAAAAATTGAGTCGCTAGAGGCGACCCAATGCGAGCATGATAGCTCTGTCGCTGGTTACATCGGTTTTGTTATCTCCACGAGGCTTTCAGCCACCTGGAGTACCGGTTGTGGAGATTTGGTTGCTTCCACCTTGGCTTGTGTGGTCGGCTGTCTTCTCGTACCATGGTTGTTGATTGAACGAGGTTAAGACACATACGCCACTCTCCTTTTTTCTTTTGGACTAAGGACTTTCTTGTTTTCTCTTTTTCTTGAAATGAGTTCTCATGGACAAAGTGCACTCCTTTTCTGATTGGCTTCGCGGCTTGCTTTGGCTGCGACTCGATTGCGGCTCTTTTAGGGCTTCGAAGGGTTTCAGGCGACTTAAAACTGTGAGAGGAGGCCGCGATGCAGGCTTCTTCTGCAGCGCGCATCCTTTTCTTCGCATTCCAGGGCCTTCTGTCTGCTTCCATGTACTGTGATCACTCCATTTGGGCTGGTATCTTTAACTGTAGGTACACATAGCAGGGCCTTGCCATAAATTGAGTAGGCATCTCTTCCAAACAGGGCATGGTATGAGCTTTTTATGTCGGCCACTTCGAAACTGATGAATTCTGTGCGAAAATTCTTTCTGT
The DNA here is from genome assembly GCA_947311845.1 of Poa pratensis. Taxonomy (NCBI): domain Eukaryota; kingdom Viridiplantae; phylum Streptophyta; class Magnoliopsida; order Poales; family Poaceae; genus Poa; species Poa pratensis. The sequence goes on from CAMZMU010000055.1 coordinate 178,242, forward strand.
CCCAAAGAGACTAGAAGGTTATTCTCCCCACGGGCGGGTTAACAGCCCCGGCACTATTCCATGTATAGTTGCTCTCGTTGGTTGAAGTTGCCAATCTGGCATGTTCATCCTTTTGTAGGTATCGTAATATAGGATATTTATTCTGCTTCCTCCGTCCATCAGTACCTTGGTCAAATTGTACCCTGCGATTTGAGGTGAGTCGACAAGAGCGAGTTGCCCGGTGTCGTGGGGTAATCTCGGCAGATGTCATTGCAATGACTTCGTGGACGTGGGGTTGTGCGAATCGAGCGTCTCCGAGCTTAAGATCACAGGGCACGAGGAAGACAATGTTTACTCAGGTTCGGCCCCTCAATGTGAGGTAAAGACCTACTTCCTGCCTATTCTAGATTGGAATTGATATGAATATGGTGTTACAAGGGTTGGCGATCGAGGTATCGAGTCGCCGTATGTTCTAGGGTTTAGGGCTTGGATCCCTGCTACGCCCCGCGAGTCCTCCTTATATGCAGGGAGGCTCGCTAGGTTTACATGGAAAGTCTATTCCCTTAGGAAAGTGTCGACCGGAGTCCTTCTAGGAGAACTACATATCTTCGTGTCGTCCAAGTCAAGTTATCTCCAGTCTTCTAGATCTTTCGTGCGACGTCCTGGGTGCGGCCCATCTTCGTGTAAGCCTGTTAACGGTGCGGCCGCGATCCCATAATGAGTCGCACTTCTCTTGATAAGTCGTGGGTTAAGTATTCCCCCGACATTAGCCCCCAAGGTCAACTTGGACTTCACAGGCTAAGAACTTTTTCAGCTGTGTACAAATTTTTTCTTCATTCGTTGATAAGTTGCGACGTTGAATCGTCCTTGTTGAACTTCGTCTTCAATACCCGTTGACTTTTTAGGTCGCTATATTCTTATGCGACCCCTGGCTCGGCCAACATAATATTTCCCAATCACTGGACCTCAATTTTTTTGGCACTGAAGGCGCGGTCTGTTCCGTCAATTTCGGCATCCTCTGCTTATAACACGGCCGCGGCCCTAGGTTAAAATTGATCCTTCATTCTTCCCAATCGCGCCATTTTCTCACCGTCTTCTACTCCAACCTTGTTTCCTCTTGCTCCTTCATCCGAGAATCAATGGCTCCCAAGAAGAGACAATCAGTGAAAGAGCCGCTGTGGGAGAAAACTTCACAGCGGATCTCTTGTAATTTGGATCAGTCATGGGTTAAGGAGGCGGATCTCCAACGTCTTGTTGATCAGGGCGTTCATTTTCCCAAAGATAAATGCCATTGGCGGGCACCCGGTGATGAGACGGTGCCAAGCCCCCAGCCCAACGAGCGGGTGATGTTTGTAGAGCAAGTGGACCTTGGATTTTCCCGCCGGGTTCCCTCTTCTTCCGCGACCTCCTGAAGCATCTCAACCTTCGCCTTCACGATATTGGCCCCAACTCCATGCTCCAGGTGAGCAATTCCATGTGTTGTGTGAGGATTATCTCAGCTGCGCGCCAACATCGATCTCTGGCTGGCTTCCTTTAGCTGTACTAGCCAGCGTGAGACCAAGGGAGGGGATTACGTTCAATGTGGCGCTGATGCATGTAAAATGCATACATGAACTTTGCACTTTAATTGCTTATATTCCAATCATATTTGCATCATATAAGGGTTATATCAATGTTTTATCATGATTTTGGGAATACTTCATAGTTTTCCATTTATTTGGAATTAACCCTGCACAGGCAGAAAACCCTAGTTTTGTATTTTAATGTTTCAGGGACCCAAACGTCAACGAAATCACCTGGAAATTTACGGGCGTCAATATTTGGAAGGAAGAAGGACTACGGAAAAAGGAAGCAAGCAAACGGAGCCCGAGGGCCAAACGGGCATGGCCCACGCGGCCAGGTACTGTGGCCGCGTGGGACCCACCCGTTTGGGCCTCGTGGCTCCGTTGCCGTCGATCTTCGCTCCACCGCCTTCGTCTTGACCTAAAAACGCCTATAAAAAAGGTCCCCCGTCGTTCTCTGGAAGGAGCGCCGCAGAAACACAGAAACACCGAAACGGAGATCAGGAGCTGCAGATTGGAGGGGGAAAACTCCGGCGGGGCGCTGCCGGCGTGGTCTCCATCTTCTCCATCGACTTCTCCACCGTCTCCATGATGAAGAGGGAGTAGTCCACCTCTGGACTATGGGTTTGTGGAAGTAACTTATGTATCTCTCCTCTCTTGAGCTTCACTAATTAGCACCGTATGAGCTGCTGAACATGATTACGGTCACCGTTGTAATACCTTTGTGGTGGATCTTTATGAGTTAATATATGTTTGAGATTGCAATGTTTGTTTCAGTTATGAGTATAGATGCATATTATGTACCCCGTTCTTGTCTACTTGTTTTGATCAAGCATGTTTATGAGAGCGTGTGAGGGGGAACGTGTGCATTAGTTGGAGTAACGGGGGGTGGCTAGTGCAGTGAACGTGAGAGAAAGTTCTGCGATCCACTTTGGTATCTTTACCTTACTTTGTTACCTCACTAGGGATAAACTAAAATACCATGCTACCGGGGATGTGGGCGTGACCATTGCCACTACTCCATGACTAGATCTAGCATGTTCTTATTTTCACTTCATGTCATGATACTTATTGCTATACTCTGAGTTATCTTAATTACTGAGGTGTTATGATTTAGTTCGCATCTTGGTGGAGTATAAGAGAGGTTAATAACCAAAAGATCTCTATGTTAGGACGTGATGCCCATATATCTAAGTAACTTGTTATCAAACCCTGTGTTGCAATCTCATATGTTAACTTTGTGTGTTCCATTGTCTACCACTTTATAAAGAGAGAGTGCATTTGTGAAACCATGAACCCCAGTCCATTTTTAATCATAAGAAACACCTTTCCAACACCATATACCACTTTTTATTTTCAGCCATCATTAAATCCGAAAATACAAAAATACTTTTCATCTTGCATACATCATTTAAAAACCCAAAAATATCATTTATCATTGCATCCACCATCATTGCATATTTATTTCTTGTTTGCATTGCATAACTATCCTGATATCATTCTTACACCTTGTGCTTGACAACCACAGGTGAGGTTGAGGACCAAAACATCTAACCTTGTTTTGTAGGTAACCAAAAGAAGGATAAGAAGATAAATCTACCACTTCAGATTCCCCGAGAGTTCGATATTAAACCCTCGAGTCACCCCTCGTGGGGAAAACTGTCTTCCATACTATACACTCTGCACTTGGAGTCTCAACCTAAATCCCGTTATTTGTGCAGGCATCAAGACTTGCTCTTCGGGATCATCAAGACGTTTTCTGGCGCCGTTGCCGGGGAATCGTAGCTGAGAGATTTATCCAAGGGTGTGCATCATCGCATTCATCTCACAACAAAGTCAACGTCACCAACTTGTGCTAACACCTAAGCTTGGGGAGGTTGCACCTACGTGAGCACCATCTTATCCATCTTTACTTACAAAGCAATTTATTTGTTTTGTTAGTGTCATTGCATATCATATCATATTTATTTCAGTTTTGCATAAAAAATTAAAAATACCAAAAAAAACTTGCTATCATGGTGCTTGGAAACAAACAAGGAGGGAGTTCTCTAGGGAATTCTGTTTCTAGTTTTAAACAATATCATGGAGAAACATTAAAAGATGCTTGGGTAAGAATTAATAGGATGCATTATGAAGATCCTACACCTTGTGAAGATGAAAAGCTAAATCTTTATTTCTATTATGGAATAGATCCTTGGTATCAAAATGCTTTAGATGGGGCTACAGGTGGAAGTTTTGTCTTGTCAACACCACCTTGTGCAGCCATGACACTTAGAAGGATTTTTGGTAGCTTTGTGGGTAGCAAGAAAAAGTTGGAAGACACCACAATAGCACTTGCTTCATCAAAGGATAAATTTGAAACTAAGTTAGAAAAGCTACCTAGTAAGGAAGATTTTGAACAACTAGTTTCTTATTCTGAAAACATTATTCCAAAGATAAACAATGAATTGGTTAATGTCATGCATAAGTTGAGAATTTGTGAGAAAGAATTTCTGGAAAAAGATGTTTACCTGAACAATATTGAGGAAAAATTGGTTCGAGTTAGTGATTCATTGAGAAAAGATTCATCTCTTAAACATGTGAAAGAGGTTCCTGTAGCAACAAGTATGGGTTAAAAAGGAAAAGAAAGTTGAGGAAGTTAAAATGCTTAATGAAGTCAAGGATCCTTTGCTTGACTTAGAAAATTGTAGCTTGCATGAATTAATATCTATCTTACAAAAATTTGCAAGTGATCCTTCCATCAACACTAACCAAGCAGGTTTTGGTTCTTATATTGCTAATCATGTCTTGAAAGAAAAGATTGCTAGGTACAACCAAGAGGCTATGATACCACCTAAGCTTGGGGATATGTGGATACCTAAGGTACTAGTAACTATTGGAAAAGAGACACACCATGCCATACTTGATCTAGGATCTAGTGTCTCTGTTTTATCTAAAGAACTATATGAAGTGCTTGAATTGAAAAATCTTGAAAAATGCTCTATTGAACTAGCACTTGCTGATGACTCTATTAAACATGCTTTGGGAAAAGTAAGTGATGTTATGGTAGAGTTACATATGACTTTTGTGCCTGTGGATTTTCTAATCATGGATATGGGGAATAAAACCTCTAGTCCTATTATTCTTGGAAGACCTTTTCTTCGTACCACAGGTGCTATCATTGATTCAAAGGAAGGGAATGTAAAGTTTCAGTTTCCACACAAGAAGTGCATGGAACACTTTCCAAGGAAGAGGGAACCATCAAAGTTCAAGCTCCCTCATGAGCTTCGTCCACAATAAAACAACAAGAAGCCTAGCTATATGGCTATAAAGAAAGCGCTTTGCGGGAGGCAACCCGGTTATTTTTGTGTGATTTTTCTTTGTGTCCTCTTGCTGTAACAAGAGATTTTGTGTCTAGTTAGGTTCTGGAGTTTTTAATAAAGTGCCAAGTTTTACCCTTTTTGGTTTGAAAAGTTGCTTATTGAGTTCGGAGATTTTATTCCTGCACGAATCAGTGCACGGTATGATTTTTAATTCTTATTCTGTAACTCCGAATGAGCTCATATTTGAACTGTAGTTGCAACTTTTCATCCTCTGTATGCATGAATTTTTCGGAATTTTTCGAGAAAGTTTGGTAGGGTAGAAAAATACGTTTTGCTGCTGCTGTTTTTCTGGACAGATTCTGTCCCATTTTGTTTGATGCATGCTTTGAGCTTTTAAGTTGAATCTTTTTGATCCAATTGAGTTTATGAGTAGGCATACAACATTATATACTTTCTGGACATTCATATGAATTTTTGTTCAAGGATTATATGCAGCAAGGAACCTATTTGTTTATCACTATTAATGCACCCCACAGAAAAGAGATGGGAGAAACGGTGTTTTGAAGTTTTTTCACAGGGATTGGAGGAGATGCACCAAGAGCTATCCAAGGATGGTGAAGACCATAAGCTTGGGGATGTGAAGACAACCCCACTGGACCTACACACTCTCGGTTTGCACACGTCCAACTTCTGTTTTTCGATCGAAACACTTTATCGCATAAACTTGGAGCGTCGTTTTTGTTTTTGTTTGAGTCTTGAGAGACCACCACACTATCAATTATATATGAGAGAGCTACTGGAAATATGGGTTGAAATATGTTGGATGCTTTTATAAGATTGGGAAAAGGGATGTTTGACTTGATTTTTAATGATACATATAGTTGCATGATTCATGAGCTTGTTTATGAGTAATAGTTTGCAAATTCTTTTTGTAGAGCTATCACTTATTCATGTTTTGGTGCTGATTGTTATTTACTTGGTTTAACATGGATTAGTTAGTTCTATGGACACTCATGCATGCATCTAGATGGTCAACTTTCTCCCTTTTGCTAGCCCAAAAACTCCAACAAAAAAACTTGTTTCCAACACCTTCAACCAAAGTTATTCCAGTGAGTCCACCATATCTACCTATTGGCTTTATGCTATTCCGAGTATGTTTAACATGTTGTTTGTGTTATCTTACCTCTGAATGAAAATGTTTATGTTATTGATTGCAATGGAAAAAATTGGTTATATAGCTCTCACGAACTTGATGCACATTTCTTTTATTGCATAATAAAACATGACCCATTGTGATTAAGATTATGATGCTAGTGGCTTGAAATGTTCGAGGTTGGAGTTAGCCCATATGTGCTGTCACATGCAAGCTTTCAACATGCTCTTCATCTCATTTAGTTGATATCATGTACTTTTGTTTATGGATGCCTATCATGGTGAAATGAGGTGGAAATGAAGTAGTTTAAATGAGTTTGTATAAATGGTTAGAGAGACGCCTGGGCCGCTAATCTAAGCCATGCATCATTCATGGTGGAAATTTACTTACATACTATGGTGAACCTTCTGTGATACACCTTGCAATAAAAAACTATTCCAAATGGTAAATAAAAAGGGTGTTGAGATTGTTCATTTTGTTTGTTTGTCTTGTCATTTTGATATGGGCTTGTTCCATATTTGGGACAAGAGGTACCCCAGTTGACGCTCTTGATGATACTATTATTACTTACAATGATATAACTTGAACTTGCTTTGTTTCCTAAGTTGAGTAACATGGTGTAGGTACTTGTATTCAAGGGGCATGAGACATCCAACCTTTACTTTGTCAAGCACACTACTCATATTTGCTTTCACTTTAACCTTAATCATTCAAGATGCTATGATAGGGGCAATGAGAGCTTGACACCAATGAATACCTTATTGCAATCATTAACTTAAGTAGAAGAGTTTGGAAGTTGGATGAAACTTATGCATGCTTTACCTCTACTCACATATACATCTTTCCAAAGTGTACACCTATCATATTCAGATTTTCATCTACACTCTATGACCATTGTAGGATGTTCTACTTATCATTATGCATACATGTGTTCCATATTACTTGCTACTATGTTACACTTTGTGAACTATCAATGAACATCCTTGTCTTGAATACTTGATATCACTTCATAAACTATTTGCATATTGCTACTCCTTTGAAGAATGAATCATTTGACTATATGTAGCAATAGTAATCATCTTTGATATCCATTGTTAAGTATTAAATTGCAAAGTCCATGTTAGTTTTATCATCTTCATACTCGAGGACGAGCATGGATTAAGCTTGGGGATGTTGATGCATGTAAAATGCATACATGAACTTTGCACTTTAATTGCTTATATTCCAATCATATTTGCATCATATAAGGGTTATATCAATGTTTTATCATGATTTTGGGAATACTTCATAGTTTTCCATTTATTTGGAATTAACCCTGCACAGGCAGAAAACCCTAGTTTTGTATTTTAATGTTTCAGGGACCCAAACGTCAACGAAATCACCTGGAAATTTACGGGCGTCAATATTTGGAAGGAAGAAGGACTACGGAAAAAGGAAGCAAGCAAACGGAGGCCCGAGGGCCAAACGGCATGGCCCACGCGGCCAGGTACTGTGGCCGCGTGGGACCCACCCGTTTGGGCCTCGTGGCTCCGTTGCCGTCGATCTTCGCTCCACCGCCTTCGTCTTGACCTAAAAACGCCTATAAAAAAGGTCCCCCGTCGTTCTCTGGAAGGAGCGCCGCACAAACACAGAAACACCGAAACGGAGATCAGGAGCTGCAGATTGGAGGGGGAAAACTCCGGCGGGGCGCTGCCGGCGTGGTCTCCATCTTCTCCATCGACTTCTCCACCGTCTCCATGATGAAGAGGGAGTAGTCCACCTCTGGACTATGGGTTTGTGGAAGTAACTTATGTATCTCTCCTCTCTTGAGCTTCACTAATTAGCACCGTATGAGCTGCTGAACATGATTACGGTCACCGTTGTAATACCTTTGTGGTGGATCTTTATGAGTTAATATATGTTTGAGATTGCAATGTTTGTTTCAGTTATGAGTATAGATGCATATTATGTACCCCGTTCTTGTCTACTTGTTTTGATCAAGCATGTTTATGAGAGCGTGTGTGGGGGAACGTGTGCATTAGTTGGAGTAACGGGGGGTGGCTAGTGCAGTGAACGTGAGAGAAAGTTCTGCGATCCACTTTGGTATCTTTACCTTACTTTGTTACCTCACTAGGGATAAACTAAAATACCATGCTACCGGGGATGTGGGCGTGACCATTGCCACTACTCCATGACTAGATCTAGCATGTTCTTATTTTCACTTCATGTCATGATACTTATTGCTATACTCTGAGTTATCTTAATTACTGAGGTGTTATGATTTAGTTCGCATCTTGGTGGAGTATAAGAGAGGTTAATAACCAAAAGATCTCTATGTTAGGACGTGATGCCCATATATCTAAGTAACTTGTTATCAAACCCTGTGTTGCAATCTCATATGTTAACTTTGTGTGTTCCATTGTCTACCACTTTATAAAGAGAGAGTGCATTTGTGAAACCATGAACCCCAGTCCATTTTTAATCATAAGAAACACCTTTCCAACACCATATACCACTTTTATTTTCAGCCATCATTAAATCCGAAAATACAAAAATACTTTTCATCTTGCATACATCATTTAAAAACCCAAAAATATCATTTACCATTGCATCCACCATCATTGCATATTTATTTCCTGTTTGCATTGCATAACTATCCTGATATCATTCTTACACCTTGTGCTTGACAACCACAGGTGAGGTTGAGGACCAAAACATCTAACCTTGTTTTGTAGGTAACGAAAAGACACTACAAGAAATATGCTATCCTATGACCTTTTATTGTGACGCTCAAAATATTGGTCATAGATCTATGACCATTTTGAACCAGTTGGTCATACGCTGTTTTTGAGGGTGTAAACATGACAAATTTATGACCAATTTTGTCAGAAAGGTCATGGTCTCCTAACATGAATTGGTCATAATCCAGACAGCCCTGGCCTATGACCTTTTTTCTAGACGACTACGACCAATTTAAATGGTCATTCGCATTAGTGGATAGCCAACTCAGCAATCTCGCCTACGTGTTAGTGCTTAGGTGTCATTTTCGCTTACGTGTCACTCTGACTGGACAGCCAACTCAGCGGTCTCGCCTACGTGTCACTGACATTTTCGCTTATGTGTCGCTGTGACATGTAGGACCCATTTGTCACCACCCAACCTACCTGACATGTGGGACCAGCCGCACCCTAGCTGACCTACCTTACACGTGGGTCCCACCCCACACCCTGACATGTGGGACCCGCTGTGTGACATATGGACATGAGAAATATACCAAGCAAAAATAGGTGGCTGGGACTCGAACCGCTACCGTCCTCCTAATCCCTTCAGACCCCAACCACCAGGCCATGTGATCGATCATGTCATGCATGTGCAATAGCCCTTTTTAGCCTATACATTTATTCGCTCAGCTTGGGCCTCGGTGGGATGGGCCACCTATTTTTTTTCTTTTAGCTTTTTTGCTTGCCAAGAGTGGGATGTTCCGTGTGTGGGCAGTCAGCCTGGTTGGGCTGCTGGGCAGGCCGGCTCGGTTAGTTGTCTTTTTTTTTTGTTCTCTTCTTTTTATTCTTTTCTGTTTTTTTATAACTTTTGATTTTGAAATCCAATTTCAATCAAATAAATTTTCAAAAACTTGCAAAACTCTTGGTGTATCTCTGATGAAATGGATACTTGCGAGCCTAAAAATGAAATTTCGAAAAAATAACGGGCAAGCTATGTGGTGGCTACAGTTCAAAATCTAGCGGTTTCCAGCTGAATCGGCAGGGTACCGTTTAAATGGGCATAAATAGGTAAATAGCTCGGAAATACATGCCTTTGGGTGAATGTACATAGAATGATGTCTACTTTGTGACAAACATATATCGGTGCCATTTTGGACGACACTCTCGGTAGCCGCTTCACAAAAAATGCTATTTTAAGCACTTGAAAAATGAAAAGTGGTTTTTTTTGTGAAACATGTCGAAATCTTTGTTCGACAACATTGCTTGCCATCCCACAATGAACACATGTGCCAAATTTGGGCACATTTTGACAAACTATGTCATGAATGTGGCCAAAACATTGCTCGTTTGTCTTGAAAGGTGTGAATGTTCGTTCGTGATAGCAAGTTTCTGTGAACACTTTTGCAGTAAAACTTCCGTAAAGCAAGTTTATATTTTTTTCTGGTAACTAGGTCACATATCATGACGCTGTGTGAAGGTTTTACATTTTTTTTGTTTTTTTTTAATTTCGTATGCCGATTTCAATATACGGTCAAAACGGCGGACATGACCATTTGTACCTAGGGGTTAAATCTTCGGAAAATTTTGTTGTATCTCTAATGAAATAGGTACTTGTGTACCTAAATATGATTTTTTCGAAAAATCATAAGAAAACCATGAGGCACCTGTAGTTCAAATTTGACCCCCTTCCAGCTGAATCGGCATGAATTTGTCTTTTTTACGAGAGATAGATAGAAACTGTTTAACACGCAACCATTTGGTTAATTGTAAATATTATGTGGTATAGTATTTTTAGAAAATGTATTTCTCCTATCTTAACACATATTTTCGGTAGTTGCTTCACAAAATAACCCATTTTTTGCACTCAGAAAATAGAAAATGATTTTTTTGTGCAAGAAAAATAAAAACTTTCTTCGGCAACATTGTTCACGGTTCCAAGATACATGTTTGTGCCCAATATGGGCATATTTGAACAAACTATTCCATGAATGTGGCCATAACATTCGTCATTTGACCCGAAAGCCATGAATCTTCATAGATGATAGCTCATTTCTGAGAACACTTTTCCAAGAAAATTGCCGTAATCCAAGTTTATATTTTTTTGTGCTAACTAGGTCACATATCATGACTCCACGCGAAGGTTTTCCATTTATTTGATTTTTTTTGAATTTTGTATGCTTGTTTGAAAATCTAGTCGAAGTCTTGGTCATGACCGTTCATGTGTAGTGATTGAATCATGCAAATATTTTTGTGTATCTATGATGAAATGACTAGTTGTGAACCTAGAAATGAAATTCCTAAAAAATAACGGGCAAGATATATAGCACTTGTAGTTCAAATTTGACCCCCTTCCAGCTGAATCGGCAAGAATTTGTCTTTTTTATGAGAGGTAGATAGAAACTGTTTAACACGCAACCATTTGGTTAATTGTAAATATTATGTGGTATAGTATTTTTAGAAAATGTATTTCTCCTAGCTTACCACATATTTTCGGTAGTTGCTTCACAAAATAACCCATTTTTTGCACTCAGAAAATAGAAAATGATTTTTTTGTGCAAGAAAAATAAAAACTTTCTTCGGCAACATTGTTCACGGTTCCAAGATACATGTTTGTGCCCAATATGGGTATATTTGAACAAACTATTCCATGAATGTGGCCATAACATTCGTCATTTGGCCCGAAAGCCATGAATCTTCATAGATGATAGCTCATTTCTGAGAACACTTTTCCAAGAAAATTGCCGTAATCCAAGTTTATATTTTTTTGTGCTAACTAGGTCACATATCATGACTCCACGCGAAGGTTTTCCATTTATTTGATTTTTTTTGAATTTTGTATGCTTGTTTGAAAATCTAGTCGAAGTCTTGGTCATGACCGTTCGTGTGTAGTGATTGAATCATGCAAATATTTTTGTGTATCTATGATGAAATGACTAGTTGTGAACCTAGAAATGAAATTCCTAAAAAATAACGGGTAAGATATATAGCACTTGTAGTTCAAATTTGACCCCCTTCCAGCTGAATCGGCAGGAATTTGTCTTTTTTACGAGAGGTAGATAGAAATTGTTTAACACGCAACCATTTGGTTAATTGTAAATATTATGTGGTATAGTATTTTTATAAAATGTATTTCTCCTATCTTACCACATATTTTCGGTAGTTGCTTCACAAAATAACCCATTTTTTGCACTCAGAAAATAGAAAATGATTTTTTTGTGCAAGAAAAATAAAAACTTTCTTCGGCAACATTGTTCACGGTTCCAAGATACATGTTTGTGCCCAATATGGGCATATTTGAACAAACTATTCCATGAATGTGGCCATAACATTCGTCATTTGGCCCGAAAGCCATGAATCTTCATAGATGATAGCTCATTTCTGAGAACACTTTTCCAAGAAAATTGCCGTAATCCAAGTTTATATTTTTTTGTGCTAACAAGGTCACATATCATGACTCCACGCGAAGATTTTCCATTTATTTGATTTTTTTTGAATTTTGTATGCTTGTTTGAAAATCTAGTCGAAGTCTTGGTCATGACTGTTCGTATGTAGTGATTGAATCATGCAAATATTTTTGTGTATCTATGATGAAATGACTAGTTGTGAACCTAGAAATGAAATTCCTAAAAAATAACGGGCAAGATATATAGCACTTGTAGTTCAAATTTGACCCCCTTCCAGCTGAATCGGCAGGAATTTGTCTTTTTTACGAGAGGTAGATAGAAACTGTTTAACACGCAACCATTTGGTTAATTGTAAATATTATGTGGTATAGTATTTTTAGAAAATGTATTTCTCCTATCTTACCACATATTTTCGGTAGTTGCTTCACAAAATAACCCATTTTTTGCACTCAGAAAATAGAAAATAGAAAAATAAAAACTTTTCCAGTAAAACTTCCGCAACGCAAGTTTATAATTTTTTGTGGTAACTAGGTCACATATGATGACGCTACGCGAAGGTTTTCCATTATTTTGATTTTTTTTTTAATTTCGTGTGCTCATTTGAAAATCTAGTCGAATTCGTGGCCGTGACCGTTCGTGTCTAGTGTTTGAATCATCTGGATATTTTGATGTATCCCAAACCTTTTTAAGTTGTATCGTATGTCCACTTTTCTAGCCTTTTTAAGAATCCAATTTGTAACAAATTTGGTAGGTTATTCACATAAATAGAGACAGTTCTTTTTTTCATCATAATTTTTCTGGTGAACTGGCCCGAAACTGGCCCAGCCCAGCTCGATTAGGCCTGTTTCAGAGCTGACGAAGCACCTTGAGCCGTCGGATGCCGATCGGATGGTCCGGAGCGCCCGCATCTGGTTTAAAAGATGAGCGTCGCCGCCGCCCCTGGTAAGAAACCCTAGCGCATCTCACTTCCCCTCTTCTCTCTCGCGACGGCCCTCCCCAGTGCCTCCCGAACCCTTGCCGCCAGCCACTCGCACCGCCCCCATCACCCATCGATCCATGGCTTGTAGCTGTAGGAGCCGTGCTCGCGGTCCGGGCAGTGGCCGCTCTCCGCTACGCGGCGTCCAAACCAGATGCCGCCCTGATCCCCTCTCTCCGGAGCTCGGCGTTCAAACCAGCAGTGGCTCCCGGTCAACCCCGGCAAGGCCGATCTAGCCCTCAAGGTCCTTTCCGATGCCGGATCGAGCCGAACCAATCCACGGGGTCACCGGATCTATTCACTCCGGACAACTACTTCACCGAGCCTCCATTCTCTTTATCGGATTCTCTCTCAAGTCTTTTGTCTCCCTCCCTGCAGACGTCGTCGCACACAAGGGTGGAGCCCGAGCCTCCACTGGAGTGGACGGGACGGACCGTAGGTGCACAGATCCGGCGTCTACGACTACAGCTATGGCGACGCGACCGGAGAGAGGCTCAGGCTGGACGTGCTTTGGATGGATCCAGCCTCTCGGTTCAGGACCAGCTTACTAGTCATCACCACCATCTCCGACAGCCACGAGGTGAGCACGTCCAGATGATTCCTCAGTGCCCGTGCTTCAATTTATTCTGCCGGTTTAAACTCCTGTGCCTGAACTACTAAAAAATAGTAAGATGCGTACAATGTTACATGCTAGCTCCTTGATGTGACCCTTGGAGTCAATCAGTCTGGAATGACTTTCAAATACGGTTCTGTTATGTGCTAGCTCATTGGCAAACATGCTGGTGAAAATTATTATGTTTGTGCTGGTAGATAGCCGAGCCCCAAATTGCAGAACACCAAACATTGTCAGTTGTTCTTAGTATTTGCTAGGGCTCTACGTCAAACACTAAACACTATGATTCAGGTCCTATACTTCGCTAGAAGGTAGAAGCATTGTTTATTATGGTTGATGATATAGGAATCTGGGCCAATTCAGCTATGTTACTGTGCTAACTAATATCCTTTTAGACTGCTAGATCGTGGAAGTTAAATGAACTGTTGTAATTTAAAGAAGCCGGGATCCTTCAATAAAATATGAGTATGTTTGCATCTCATCCTGCTTGGAACAAAATGAGGAGTTGAGCACTACTGCTATTGAGTTAGGCCATCTATGCTGCTTCCTATCAATGCATATTAGTTTCGTGTAGTTGATTATGAGAGTTTTTTATTCTTTGCAGGTTCTAATTTGCATGGTCTCTTTGCGAGGCAGTCGGGTACCACCGCTCTGTAGCTAACAAGAACAAGGTTGTGCACTGGGAGAACACTCTGTATAACTACTTGCTTAATCCTAAGAAGGTATGGTTAATAATCACTTTGTTACTTAAGAAATTCCAGTTGTTGTGGTTGTGTTTCTCATGATGATATGTTTGTCTCGCATGTTCAGTGTTGTGTGTCTGGTATGTTTATAGAGCCACTTGATGTTTTGATCATACAAGACATATGCTAAAGTTCTTGTGTATTATCACTTAGTTTTGATCGCTGCTTTACTAAAAACTGTGCAAGATTACTATTTCCAGATTATCATCTTATTTTCTTGTTTCATGTACAGCTGCCAAAAGAAAGCTGTGAAGATCTTTCCACACCCGACATCTGGACCTCTTAACCCCATTGTGCAATGTCAGACTCTTAAGTACAACATGAAGGCCCGGGCCGGCAGAGAATTATCCTAGATGAGCCCAAGGTGATCATTTTGTACTTCATTTTGCTTACTCCATGTTTGAATTGCCACTGTGGGATGTTGCATCATCGAATTGGGCATTTGATATACAACTGGATATTTACTAATCAAATAGTATGTTGCTTTATGAGAAAAGAAAATTCACTGAGTTAAATTACATGCTTTGTATGTTAAATTCTGTGACTGATCAGTGAACAATGTTATGCTCAACTATCTGAACTTAAGCACACTGAACCTGGGTCCATATTTGCTTGCCTTGAGTACTTGTATTCTCTGTGCCATGTTACTTTCTTATTTTGCCTCTGATGCTTCAATTTCTTGCGGCCCTTTATCTTCATACTTATTATGATGGTAATTAGACTTGAAGTGCTCATGTAGGTTAGTTAAACTCAAGTAACTGAACATATTCATGAAAATTCTGTTAAGGGTGGATGGCTTCTGGTAGCATGCTAGTTTAAAAATAAATTATTTTGGTTGTAATTCGAAGTTTGGTGTATTAACTTGGTGGTGATTTTGTGCTGCAGATCAGCAAGAACCAAAATTTGGACGCTGGGGAGCTGGGGAATGGGAGTTGCAGCTTGATTGGATCCGGAAGCATCCTTCAGTCCATGCTGAAGAAGTTGGAAGACACCTGGAGTATCTAGATATTACACTTGTAGAGCTTGTTTTATGATGGTTGCCACTTGTATCCGTGTTATATGAACATACTGATTCTGCCATTGTGTTTGTGTTATATGATTTAACAAACTTCTGGCAATTATTCGAAGTAACACTTAGTCTGTTCCGATTTGAATATTTGTTATTTGGTAAGTGGCAAATTGAAACCAGAACATGAACCTGACAACTGGGACCCACTGCTAGAACCTGACAACTGGGACCTGCCTGACAAGTGGACCCCCCTTTTGAAAAAGAAAAAATGTATATGCTGAGCCAAAAAGGCCACGGCCCAGGAAATAAAAAGGCCAAATTGTTGGGCTTGGCCCATGGAGTCGTACAAAATCGTCAAGAAAAAACATTAAATGGTCTGATTTATTGGGCCTGGCCCATTTAGTTGGCTGAACTGGACCGGGCTGATTCTTGTCTATGACCATTTCATTTGGTCACAAATTTTCCACGTCAGCTTTGCCACGTTGGATTTGACGTGGCGTGGCCAGATTGCTAGTGACCAAAAAATTGGTCATAAAATCTGTGACCTTTTCTTTTGGTCATAGAGGTGTATGACCAATCCAAAAAAAAGGTCATATTGGATCGTTAGTGACGCTCATAACGTGACCAAGTGTTTTTGGTCACAAAAAGGTCACAAATTAAAATACGTGACCATTCAGTGACCAATATTGAGGGTCATAGCATAGCATATTTCTTGTAGTGAGAAGGATAAGAAGATAAATCTACCACTTCAGATTCCCCGAGAGTTCGATATTAAACCCTCGAGTCACCCCTCGTGGGGAAAACTGTCTTCCACTATACTATACACTCTGCACTTGGAGTCTCAACCTAAATCCCGTTATTTGTGCAGGCATCAAGACTTGCTCTTCGGGATTATCAGGCGCCATTGCCTTGCAGCGTCATAAAAACTCCGTGCTCCCCAGGCTGGACGTAGCTAATAGCGCTAGGGATTGGCACAAGTCTTTCTTTTATTGTCAAGATACGTCTCCTGAGAACGAGACTCGCCTTCCTCCTTGGTCCAACGCGGCTTTTGCGCCGACAGAAGCCCTGAAGTCTAAGCCTCGTCAGTCTGAGATGTCCCTTGTCAATGAGATGATAGGCAAGATCCGCGTTTTGGTGAGCCGCGGTTTAACTGGCCTTGATCTTCTCGCGTGCTAGACAAAGTGGAGGATCCAACCCGTGAGCCCCCGCAAACAACTTTTTATCGAGTACTCTGGCCTTCCTGGAGAAATTGATCGTATTGCTGCCAAGGGCTGGGAACCAAAGGAGTGGGTAGAGTATGTCTGCCGCGTGACTGAGGAGAAGAAGGTTGCCTTTGATAAGGTGGGCCTTCCACCCTTCAGTGCTACCAACCAGCCTTTTAAGGTAATTTTCCTATTGCCTCGCATCTGTGCATACTTGTATTGCCTGGGCTTTGTCTGATTTACTTTGTCGATATATGTATCAGGCTGATGCAAATTATTGGTCAATCATTAAGGCCAATCCTGGCTCTGCTTCTGTCCAGCGAGCTACCAATAGGAGTTACTGCCTGAGCTAGAGGACAATGAAGCTGCTGATGTTCCCTCTGTTTCCACAGCCGATTCAGACGATGACTCTTCCGAATTGGAAGAGGATGAAAGCCCTGTAGCCTTGGTTAATCCTCCTGTGGTTGATCCGACCCCTCGCCGGGCCTCCAAAAGGTTGTTATTCGAAGAGCCTGAGCTTAAAGCTGTTGAAAACCCTGAGGTCTCCAAACGCCACAAGTTATCGGGGTCTGCGGCTTCTTCTTGCCCAAAGCAGCTATAAAGGACACTGCCTCTACTGACGAGGACACGGGATTCACTTCTGATAAATTTATTTACATTCGCACTGTATTTCTTTTATCTTTTTGCGCTAATGCCTAGCTTGTCCTTTTCTGACAGATTCTGGGCCTCAGGCTTTGTCCTCTCCCTCAAACGACGATCTTGCTGCTAATATTAAAGTGGCACCGGGGTTAGTATCTGCTTACCACCTCGTCTGTATATGCCTTCTTTTGCCTGCTATCTTATGTTATATCCGTGTTTTCTTGCAGGTCTAAGATTGATGTTGAGGACGCGGCCAATATTGCTATGGCTTCTGGTGCTGTTATTGAGCTGCCTCCTGTTGTTTCTGAAACGACTAAGGCTCTTGATGCCATGAAGGAGGGTATTGCCACTACCGGCGACGCAGGCGCGCCCCTGACATTTCCAATCCAGAAGTGGCTTTAGAAGATGGACCGCCATTGGTACTGGCAATCCAGTGCTTGTGGAGCAAATCCGTGACCAAGGACAGCTTGTGCCGCATGGAGGAATTCCGCTCTCTTCTTCTGCAGGTCAGCCAGCCAGTAGCCATATAACACAGAATATCTTGACAATCTCCGACAAATATTCAGCTGAGCTGCGTGACGCGCTACTTCAGCTGTCCGCAACTTATAAGGTACTATGTTATACCTCCAGCCCCCAAGGATTGAGGCTTCTTACTCTGTGATAGGAAGAAGGTTTGATCCTTTGCAGCCTTGGCTTCTTAGCTCTGTACTATAATCGTGACGTTTCTCTGTTGCCAATTTGCCGTGCAGGAGGAATTGCAAGGTGTGTTGAATGAGAAGAGAGCTCTAGAGCTTAACTTACAACAAGCTCCTGCAGAAATCGAAAGGCTCCAGGGGGTGCTTGCGTGTCATGAGGAGGAGCTCAAGAAAAAGGACCTCCAAATTAATTCTCAGAACGACGCTATTGCGAAAGCAAATGAAGATGCGCGGCTTAAAGCTGTGAAGATCGGCGAGCTGGAGGAGGAGTTATCCACACATGCTACTGCTCTCAAGAACATTTCTAACTCAGCCGATCATGTGCATCAACTTGTTGCGGACGTTACCCGAGACTTATTTGGTAATGCCATGCTTTCTATCCCTGTGAGCTTTTTTGTCCGAGGTGCTGTTTACTGAGCGTTTCAGCTTATGTCGTCTGCAGGCCCCAAATCTTCTCTTGCTCTTGAACGCACAGAGGAACAGCTCAAGCATATTCACCGGTTTACCAAGCAATCCTTTGACGCCATGAGGCAGCTGATAACTAAGCTCCTTCCTTCCAAGCCTATGCCTTCCACTGGTGACGGTCTGTTGAAAAGATTGAGCAAAGCTGTTGCTTATCTTGCTGACTGGAAAGAATCCTCTGCTCGTGCTGGTGCGACTCATGTGCTTGCCTTGGCTAAGACCTATTACCCCTCCTTTGATGCTGCGAAGGTTTCTCAAGGTAGGCCGCAGAAGAAAGCAGATGGCGCGGTGAATATCTTGCAACTTGGAAGAGCATGAGAGGGTATGCTACTCAGCTTGCTGGGGGGTGGACCTTACCACGTACCAAGGGAAATATCGTCCTGATGGCACAAAGATTGAAAAACTGCCGGCAGCCTCTGCTTCAGCAGCATCTTCGGGAGGTGTTGACGCTTCCTCGGACGTGATGAGCCCTCCAGCGACCATAACACCAAGTTCTCCTGCTGATACTTCAGGGAAACCTCCCATGCCTCCATCTCGCAAGCATAAGGCAGGGAAGACATGAAACAAAAGGATATTGTAATGAATTAGCTCGCAATGGCGTGTAATAACTTTTCAAGCTTTTATTTTGGTTTGATACAATGATCAGTTTTTTGTACTTTGATTAGTACAGTTTGTTATGACCACGTAGGTGGGTCCTTTTGATTTGTCTCAGAAATTTTAGTCAGGCCCTCGCGTGGCTCAGTATTTCCCAAGCAAAATGTGTGTTCAGGGTCGAGAACGTCCATGATAGGCATTCAGACTCGATTGACGCCACACGCTGGTACTTTGGTCACATATTGCGAGTCGCATCCGAGCTAAAACTGAGTATAATCAAGAAAAAATGCCACTGATTTGGCGATTCCAAGGTTACAAGCTGAGCTCATAAAGCATCAAAGCCCCCAAGGAACCAAATGATTAATAAAATAAAAGACTCAGCGACTCAATTGGTAGTTTGAGGCGAAACGACAACCATCCGCATTGCAGAGGTGCCGGCTTTATTTCATAATCATGGTACGACCGCACGTAGGCGGCGGTCGATTTTTGATACAATGTATGATACATTTTTCGCACGTAGGTGGCGATTTTGATATTTAGCGGCTGCAATAGCCGTGACGAGCTCTAAGTAGCTTTGAATGATAACCAGCTCTGATTAGCTGTGAATGTGATACTCAGCTGCAATAGCTGTGACGATAGCTCTAGGTAGCTGGGATGATACTGGGACCCTGAATGGTCTGAACTTGAGTCGCAAATTGCGGCTTATGATTGGACGCGGCTTATAAGGAGCCGCGTAGAGGGCAATTAATTGCCCTTCTTTCTCTGCTGTTCTGCGGCTTTAGCTTTTCTTGCCTCTCTGTTGGCTGTTAGCTTGATCCGCAAGTCTGGCAGGTGTCTCTTTGCTTCTACGATATCATCGAAGTTTTGTTGAGCTTCGTGCACCGCGAGTCCTTCCGTGACGCACGCGGCTCTAGCCATGGCTCTATCTCCTTCTTCGCATTCCATTGCTATTTGTCGGTCGCCGTCAATAGTAATTACTCCACGCGGGCCAGGCATCTTGAGTTTGAGATAGACATAACAGGGTCTCGCCATGAACCTTGCAAAGGCTGCTCTGCCAAATAGTGCGTGATATGGACTCTGGAAGTCCACTACTTCGAACCAGATGTATTCACTGCAAATTGCTCTGCGTTCCAAAGGCTACCTCCAGGTTTATCTGTCCCAGCGGCTGTGCTGATATCCCAGGTACAACTCCATGGAATGACGTCCTAGATGGGTGTAATGATTTCTCCTGCAGGTGCATCCTTTTGAAGGTCTCGTAGTATAATATGTTGATGTGCTACCTCCATCCATTAGTACTTTGCTGAGCTTATAACCCACAACTTGGGGTGCAACTACCAACGCGAGCTTTCCCGCTTCGTTGATCTCCTCTGGTGATCGTCCTTACTCCAGACAATGGGTTGTTCTGACCACTTGAGCCATTGGGGTACGGCTGGTACCACCGCGTTGACGACCTGACTGCGTCGCTTCAGCTTCTGTTCTCTCTTTGACGTGTTAATCACGATCGTGTGATACTGTCCAAGCTGCTTAGGGAATTGCGGCTGATCTGCTGGCGGATTGGGTGCAATATTGTTGTTTCCTCCACTTTGATCGCCTCCTCCATTGGCCTGGTTCCATTGTTCCCGTTTAGTGGAGTTCCTTCTTTCCACTTCCTGTAATGATAGCATTGAGCTTTGGTGTGGTTGGGTGGCTGTCCTTCCTTTCCAACATGAATATCGCAGGGGCGGTTGAAGACTTCTTCGAGATTTATGGGACGAGAATTGCGTCCTCTGCCATTGTTGCCTTTGAAGCGAGTGTTGGTGTTTGCGACTTGTTCCCTTCCTCATTTTTGCGCTTGTTTTGACTTGCGCTATTGTTGCTGTGAGTCTGCTGGTGAGCTTTATTGTTACTCTTTTTCGCTTTCCCCGCAGCCTCATCCTCCTCTCCATCTGACGCATCCTTAGTCTTGTCTGAACCCGCATACTTGTTAGCCGCGGCCATAACTTCGCTGAGACTTTTAACTTTGTCTTTCATGCGGCCGAGCTTATGTATCAGCGGCTCAAACCTGCAATTCTTCTCCATGACTAGGACAGCTGAGCTGGCTGGTATGCTATCTGAGGAGTGTATGATTTCTGCCACCCTTCTCATCCAATGGCACTTGATTCGCCTTCCTTTTGTACACAACGCTCTAGGTCTTCTATGCTGCAGAGGCGCTTGCAAGTCCCTTGAAAGTTCTGAATAAAAGCTTCCTTCATCTCATCCCAGGAATTTATGGAGTTGGGTGGTAGGTTCTGGAGCCAAATATGGGCAGCGCCTTCTAACATCATATTCAGGTATCGTGCACATATTTCTTCAGAGGCGTTGAGGATGCTCATGCCCATCTCATAATTGTTCAACCAGGTGGTGGGATCCATGCTGGCGTTGTAATTGCGACCTTACGAGGCCCTTTAAAATCTGCTGGGAACGGTTCAGATCTGATCCGCTCGCTAAAACATACTGGCCCCTTAAGTCGCGTTGACAAGTTAGATGGAACTGGCCTTCCAGGTGCATTGGTCCCCGCATGGTGTTGTGGTGCCTCTATTCTGGCAACAGTTGGTTGAGTTTGAGGAGGCTGCTCTTGTACCACCTGTTGGTCTCTTTCTCTTTGGCGCCGAGCTGAACTTGAAGCCGCAGCTTGCGGCGGCTCGGAGTGAATACTTCTTTCCGCCGTAGCTCGGCTGTTGTAGGGCGTTGAATGTAGTCGTCCGGCATGTTCAGACATGTTGGCTTGCTGGACGACCGCTGTACTTAACATCTCTATGGCACGCCGTGCTTCCCTATCCATTGGTGTGTTTCCTATTGGCATGAGCCTGGACAAGATATGGGTGGCCACATAGACATTATCCACCGGGTTGACGCAATGTCCTTGTGGAGTATGGAATCTGGGCGGCTGCACTGGTTGTGGCTGTGAAAACACCGCGGGCATCGGTGGTGGTGGCATCATTATCCTGTCATTTGCTTGGACTACCGCTCTTGAGCCCGGCGTCTCCACAGCTCGAGGTAGATTTTGCGTAGTGAAAGTTAGCATGGGGGCCGCGGCTAAGGGAGCCGCGACTTCTGATACCTCGGGTGCGCGGGCAACCGTTGATGGAGTCGCCCCTGCCCGTGGTGTGTTGACTGCGACTGATGGGATCACAGCTGTGTTTGCAGGTGCCGCCTCAGCTGATCTCTCCCGTGGTGATTGGAACAAAGATGTCGGATCTACTGTGACCACTCCCGGCTGCAGACGGCTCTCATAGCGCCTATGAGGCTAGGTACGATTTCACCTTGTTGTGTTTGCATAAGGGCCGCATCAGCCGTGAGTCGCTGTTGCTCTTGGCGAAGCCGCTGTTCCTCTCGCATAAGCCTTCCGCGCTCATCAACTATCCTCTGGACTTCGTCGTAGAGTCTATCCTTGTGGCTTCAATCTCTGATACCCTCGCCGTGGCGTTTACCGCTGTTATGGGTGTGTAGAGTGGGCCATATGGTGTTTGTCCTGTGATTGGCGTGGTAGCAGGCCCCGCAGGGGTGCCGATTGGTTGAGCCGCACCACCTTTATTCCTTCTGAGGCCACGGCTCTCGGGGTGAGCGATCCTGGCGCCGCAACTCCTGGCGCAGATGATTTGGGTGCCGCGGCTCCTGGTGCGGCCGATCCTGATGCAGCGACTCCTGGCGCGGCTGATCCTGATGCCGCGACTCCTGGCGCGGCTGGTTCTGTGACTTGAGGTGGCGGAGGGGTCCAGCTGCCTGGCGGCATGCCTAGCCTTTCTCCAGCTTCCCCGTTTCATAGATGCCTTCCGTGCGCTGATCTCCGCAGGACGGCGAGCTGTTTGCTTCATGATTTCCGACCAATCTTTCTTCAAGCACATACTCGATCGACTGGGCTTTCGCTTCTTCAAGATGCGGTTGCTCGTTGTTTGTTGAATCTTCTTCGATGGTCATAGCGACCCCTTCTTCTGAGTCGCCTCTAGGTTGCGGACTCGTAGATCCGCTGCTGATGAAGCCGATGAAAACGTGGATGGACCCGAACGGGATGACGTGGCCTGTTTCCAAGTAATCAGCTTCCGACCCCCAATCTGAATCATCGATCAGAGGTACGCCATCCACCATCCTAATCTGGCCGGTGACGAGATCTTTGACTCCCTTGATCGATCCGGCACGGAACGTGATGCTTTTGACCGCTCGCCCCATGGTGGGCGCCAACTGTCGTGGGGTAATCTCGGCAGATGTCATTGCAATGACTTCGTGGACGTGGGTTGTGCGAATCGAGCGTCTCCGAGCTTAAGATCACAGGGCACGAGGAAGACAATGTTTACCCAGGTTCGACCCCTCAATGTGAGGTAAAGACCTACTTCCTGCCTATCCTAGATTGGAATTGATATGAATACGGTGTTACAAGGGTTGGCGATCGAGGTATCGAGTCGTCGTATGTTCTAGGGTTTAGGGCTTGGATCCCTGCTACGCCCCGCGAGTCCTCCTTATATGCACGGAGGCTCGCTAGGTTTACATGGAAAGTCTATTCCCTTAGGAAAGTGTCGACCGGAGTCCTTCTAGGAGACTACATATCTTCGTGTCGTCCAAGTCAAGTTATCTCCAGTCTTCTAGATCTTTCGTGCGACATCCTGGGTGCCGGCCCATCTTCGTGTAAGCCTGTTAACGGTGCGGCCGCGATCCCATAATGAGTCACACTTCTCTTGATAAGTCGCGGGTTAAGTATTCCCCCGACACCCGGGTTCCTTTACCTCTGGTGGGTGGTCATTGTGGCTCCATACAACTGGTTTTTCTGCCCAGTGAAGTCGCTGTTGTGACACGGGTATGGTTCTTTCCCTTCTTTTGTTCCGTGGACAACTTCTGCCTTTTGCCTATACTTTGACGGTATGAAACTGTCCCAGATGCCTCCTGAAGTCGTTGTGCGGCTTGTAACGGTGTGATTCGGCGTTGAGTCGCGCCTGTTCGCAAGGTGCTTCTTCCGCTTGCAGGTTTCCTTCTCTCCAACGCCTGTAATAATGGCATTCGGCCTTGGTGTGCCCTGCCGGCCTTCCGTCCCTTCTGCGGTGTAAGTCGCATGGTTCGCCAAAAGCTTGCCTAACACGGTTCGGTCGACTTGTTGTAATGTCCGACTTCCTCCTTTCTTGAGGTGCTCCGTTTTCCCGTCGCAGGGCTTTTCCTTCCGCGCGACTCGGCGCCTTGCTGTTTGCTTCTTCTGTGTCCGCATATTTGTTTGCTATTGCTAGGAGTTTTTCAAAGCTGTTGATCTTGTGTCGGGAGCGTCCCAACTTATGCACCACAGGTTCAAACCTGCAGTTTTGCCTCATAGTTTGTATTGCAAAGTCCAACGATATTTCTTGGGAGGAGGTTATGATGTCCGCAACTCTTCTTACCCAATCGCGACTTATCTCGCCTGGTCCTTGGACGCATTGCTCCAGGTCTCTTGTAGTGAACAGCTGATTTAAAATATTTGATGAACTGCTTTTTAAATTCCATCCAAGTATCCATAGATCTTGCCGGTATGCTTCTCATCCAAGCCCGGCCATCTTCTTCAAGCACCATGTATAAATATTTGGCACATACTTCCTCTGTTATATCGATCTGAGCCATGCGCGTTTCATACTCTTTTATCCATAACCCAGGATCTTGTCCTGTTTGAAAACTCTCTATCCCATGAGGTTCCTCGAAATTTGGTGGATATCGCGCCAGCCGTATCTTGTCTCCAAAACATGCAGGTCCCTTTAGTAATGACTGGGTATTTGCTGGCTTGGCAGCTTTTGTGTGCGGCTCGGAGGGAGTCTTGCATGGTTGAGTTGCGCTCAGAGGTGGCTCGTCCGTTGCGATCTGCAGCTCCGCCAGTTGGTTGACTATCCTTCCTACTAGTCGTTCTTCCTGACTCCAAGTCGCTTCAGTTGATGGTTCTCTAGGCGTGACTCCGTATAGATTTGCTTGTTGCAGAATTGCCGTGCTGAGTAGCCCGATGGCGTGTCACGCTTCTTCATCAGCAGGGGTGTTTCCTATGGGCATCATCCTTGATAGTACTCCGATCGCTGCATGCACGTTACCCTCCGAATTATCCTGATGTCCGTTTGGAGTCACAAATTTCTTTTCCTGGTATGATGGCGTCTCGCTATTGTTTTCGAGAGGTGTCCTCGCGACTTTGTTTTCAAAAACTGTCTGGCCCCGGTCATGCTGTCTGATTTGTTTTTGCTCTTGATGAAGTTGTAGGCGTTCTTGGTGGAGTTGCTTGCGCTCCATGCCAAGCCTTTGCGATTCATCGGCGAGCTCAGCCCTGATGGCCTCGATCTCCCTGCTTGGGAGTTTACTTCTTTGCTTGATAGCGGTGGCCAGATTGTGTTCCGTACATCAGTCGTTTGTTTTCCTCCTACGACTTCCGTGGCTTCCGTTAGTACGGTGATCCTGATGGGTCGCAGCTCTTCTTCCGACTGAGTTTTCCGCGGCGTACTGAAAGAGCCACGGCTTATGGATCCGACGAAAAGCTTGGTGGGCCCAAAGGGGATGATGTATCCAAACTCCAGGTTGTCCGCCTCCGGGCCCCACTCCGAGTCGTCGATGAAGGGTACACCATTGATCTCCTTTACCTGGCTAACAACCAGGTCTTCGATTCCTGACATGGATCTTGCTTGGAGCGTGACGCTTTTGACCGTGGGCCCCACAGTGGGCGCCAACTGTCGTGGGGTAATCTCGGCAGATGTCATTGTGATGACTTCGTGGACGTGGGGTTGTGCGAATCGAGCGTCTCCGAGCTTAAGATCACAGGGCACGAGGAAGACAATGTTTACCCAGGTTCGACCCCTCAATGTGAGGTAAAGACCTACTTCCTGGCTATCCTAGATTGGAATTGATATGAATATGGTGTTACAAGGGTTGGCGATCGAGGTAGCGAGTCGCCGTATGTTCTAGGGTTTAGGGCTTGGATCCCTTCTACGTCCTGCGAGTCCTCCTTATATGCACGGAGGCTCTCTAGGTTTACATGGAAAGTCTATTCCCTTAGGAAAGCTCGAGCCGGAGTTCTACTCGGAGACTACATATTTTCGTGCGCTCCAAGCCAAGTATTTTTCCGTGCTTCTAGACTATTCCTTTATCATCTTCGTGATGCCGGGCTGGCCCATCTCGACATAGGCCCATTTAGAATACAACCACGCGGCTTATGTTGAGTCGCGCCTAAGCCGCGGGCTAGCCGCTTGGTCATTCCCCCGACACATGGTGCCACACATGAAATTGAGTTTCCCTACCCGAGAATCATAGGGATAAAATTTCATGCTTTTACACTCTTAAGAGGGGTACTTCGACATCAACAGTCTCGACCAGCACCACACATGCATCAGAACGAGCAGAGCCCTTTTACCCGCTCAGACATCGGACACCTTGACCTACTTATGTCGATCGCTCCTACGGATCCATCACCGACACTTTCCATTCAAGGACCGCCCCTCACGGAGAACTCAGACAGTCCCATACCTGTACCGTGACCGGTACAATACGATCACCTTCGTAACACCAAGTTTTTTATTTATAAAAACATTGAGTTCATTTGCATGTCGAGTATACGTACTAAACCCGGTTCATACCGATGGCTCCCATGGATCAATCACCGTAACGACACCGACGTATTATCCTCATATATCAACACAAAACTCGTACCACTCAAGATATAATGCATATTTAGTCATAGTATACTCTACAAAATATACGAGAGATGTAGCAAGAACTTGCCTCGATTAACTATGTCGTAGCCAACAAATAACACTGGCGTTGATCAGAGCAGACCGCTCCAATACCAGCTAGTATTGGCATACGAGTTCATACGCCAGTAGCCGCAAGAATACCATTGACACCGATGTCCGACAGAGCCTCACATGTACGGTAGAGCCTCCACTCATCGGCGCTTATCTCCTGCCCGCAACCGCCACTCGCCGGCTATTTCAACGACAACAGAACGCCTCCTCCAATACGATGGACCAGCAGCGCCGCGCTGTATTCACTTGCTCCTAAACGCATGTATGTACGCATGCAGAGTATTCTTGGCTGGCCGCTCCACTCTCTCTCTAGCTCTCTAACTCTCATTCTTCGGTATGTGCTCTCTCGGTCTGGTGTTCTAAGCGGAGCAGCACGCACTAGCTATTTATAGATCGTTGGCGAGGAAATATCTGACCGCTTAACCGCCTACCGGCCGCTGATCTAAGAAAATCTGCCGACATGCCGACCTCTAGCTAAAAATATCTAAGCATCCTTGGCTTCCACAGATCAGCTGACCTGCTAAGTGTGTTCATTTTTAGCTGAAAACATTCCTGCTAACAATCCAAAGTATAAAATCTAACTATTCCTAGTATTATTATGCATCTTCGAAAACTTTAAGCAGGAAACCTGAAGGCAGTAGTTCCATGCAGGCTGAACAGAGTCAAGAGATAGAATATAATGGCACATTACAAGAAACTATAAGGAGTCAAAGCATGCATTACTGCAGGACAAGATGAAAAAGACAGCTAACTAAAAACTGAGAAATTGACATCCTTCAAAGTTTCAGAACATGCTGGTCAACAACTACCAGAGCAGTCATACGATCATTCAAACTCCTCTTGCAGCATGGTTCGGGCTGCAGCTACTCTCGCGGCTGTGGTTCTCCCTCCGATCTTCGTGGTCACACTCATGCAGGTGTTGACGTGCTGGTTTTGGTGCAGCCGTCGTGGTGTCACCGATCCAGCGTCACAGGTGATGTCTGGATTTGGGTCTGGCTGGGCCTGGCCAACCAGCTCTTGCGTTCAACCTGTGGGTGTATCTAGCTGGGGCTAGATCTTAGTGCGTCTTGGGTCCACTCTGCGTCCTCGCGACGGCGACCGGAGTTTTGATCGAGATGGATCTCGGCGAAAGCTGCGCATGGCTCTGGCCATTGCCC
This sequence comes from Poa pratensis, assembly GCA_947311845.1. Lineage (NCBI taxonomy): Eukaryota > Viridiplantae > Streptophyta > Magnoliopsida > Poales > Poaceae > Poa > Poa pratensis. The sequence goes on from CAMZMU010000055.1 coordinate 206,173, forward strand.
GTGACGGCGTCACCTTTTGGTGACATTCCCTTGTTGAAGGCGTCCCGATGTTGATCCTTCGGTCTGAATTGATGGACTCCGTCCCTCCGCCTCAAGCTGCTCCTCCTGGGGCGTCGCTTCGGGAAAGCTTCTCTTGTAGAGTCTTGTGGATCACCCTCTGTGCTCTCTCTGGTATCGCAGCCCTCTCGCAACGTCAGACTGGCTACTTTTACACGGTCATGCTTCGGTTGCTGACGGCCTTCCTAGCGCCTTGGGGGGCTTTGTTAGGACGTCGTCAGACCATAGCCGCTGCCGGTGTTCTTATCCCAACGCTAGTGGAAGATGTTGGGTTTTTGGTCTGGACCTAGCCCGAGCCCTAGGGGTGGTGTTTTGGGTTCTGGGTGAAAGCTCTGCAGGACCTCGGTCTCTGCCGACGATGTTGACGCGTTCTCGCGCCATGCACCTTCTTGGAGGCGTCGCCGCAAGACCCCCCTCCTTTGGATCCTCAAGTTCTGCCAGGCTGCTTGCCCGGCGTTGATTCCCCTAGGGCTGCAGTTTTTTTTTAGATAAAGAATGTATATTAATATCGCGGAGATACAAATTACACCTAGCTTCTGCAACAACGCAACAACCAGAGCTGTTACGGAGGCTGCAGTTTTGGTGCGGTGGAGGTTTGTCGGCGTGGACATGGTCGTGGTCGCTCCGGTGCAACAGAAGACAAGGCTCCTTCAACCTCACTCAAGCTGGCGCTCCGGCTTGGCGTTCTTTTTTTGTTGTTCGTTTCGGGGTGCGCTTTGCGCACGTGTGTTGTAACTCTTGATGTAACTCTTAGCCGGTTGTTGGCTTCGTTAATTCAAACCCGGGCTCAGCTCGAGCCTTCCGTCTAAAAAAGTGCTCGTGCAACCGACCATCAAGCATGTCGCCACACGCTACAAGCCACCGTTTCCGACTCAATCTGGTCCGGGTTATTACCTTCTTCTTCGTCCTCATCTTGCTCCTCCGTCAACGTTGCCGCAAGAGCGTACATCTGCTGCCAAGCCCCGCCGCCTCCTCTTTGTGGGCCATCACCACCTCCTCTCAAGAGGCCGTTACATGCAACGCTGCACCACCTCACCGCGCGCTACGGTCCTGTATACTTGCTACGCCTCGGCGCGGGTAAGATGGTGTCCTCGGCGGTTTGAGCCACTGAGTGTTTCACGGAGCACGACGTGACCTTCACCAACCAACCCCGGTACCCGTCGCATCGGCTCGTGACCTTCGGTGGCGCTGGGATCGCCACATCAAACTACAGACCGTACTTGTGACGCCCGATACTCCCGGCAATACTCCCTCCATATTAATTACTCTCAGGCCTTGTTTGGATACACAGTATTAGCAGAATTGGTTTTTCGTAAACTCAAATAACCGTCTAACAAACTAAATCCTTGTTTGGGTGTACCGACGGAAACGGGGATTGACAAAAATTGGTTTCCACAAAGCTAGGAAAATACGTTTTGGCAAAAACTACTATTACTCGTTTTTGTGGAAACCCAATCACAGAAAACTCGACCGCAAAAACAGGGCATCTCTAGACTGTAGACGGAGACGTGATTGCGGCCTTCAACACAGATGAGCGGCAAGATCCGATCGTGCTACAGCTTGGTGATGATCGATGCCGTTGGTCGATGGCTTGGCCGGCGACGTTGAGGGGCTGCGCGTCGAGGCGCAGTTCACCCGGCAAATTGGGACGTCGAGCAGAGGCGGCTTCGGGCGTCCTCGTGTGTCAGGTCATCACAGCTAGCTGCGGAGAACGAGCACTACTTGATTACCAGGGAGTCAGCGCAGTAGGCCTTGCCCTCCGGCGGCGGCACGTATGAGTACCAAGTTCTGTGGCGGCAGAGTGACGCGGGCGACCTCGACGATCTTGACTGCCGGCATGGCCGGCGACGGCAGAGAGCCAGAGACGGACTCGAGCTTGCTGGGGTGGCTCTGCCGCCTGTGCACTGACTTGCCGGTAGCGAACATGAGTGACGGCGGCTTACAACCAGCTGAACCGGAGCATACCAGCGTCCATCGAGAATCTGCGCCATGTGGATGTGGTACCTTCGTGCTCCGGGTCGATTTGTATCAGAGTCCAAACAAGGAAGAGTACAAAACGTGTTTTTGATTTTGGTGACCCAAACGTGATTTTCTGTAAGCTTATTCCTAACCGGAAAGTTAGTAAAACTTGTTTTCCGAAAAATCCTGCTAAAACGTGTTTTGATAAAACCGGCGCTAATATTTGTTTATCCAAACAACCACTCAGGTCCACAGTTTGGTGGTAGGATTCGAGTACAACTTGGAGAGCAAGAAGTAGTAGGGAGAGAGGGATACAACTTCAGAAAGATACAGGTTTGAGAGAAAGTGAGGGGCTTATAGCTCCTATGCGACACCTTTCTTCCGAATTGGAACGGGAGAGACGTCTTTGGAGATAATACCTCTGGTGTGACGCATCTGAGCTCGTAAATAGCCCAGAGCCACATGGGTGATGTTTGGAACCTGATGGTAGTGTAATATGTGTCTGTCTTTGTTTAGGTAGGCTTCAAAATGTTCCTATGCCGGGCATTTTGCAGCGGGTTTTCTACTAGTGCGAGGGCACTCTTCTTTCTTGCATCCTCTGAAATTGTTGTGCACAAGCGACCGTGTATTTCCGTTATGATATAATGGAAAGGGTAATATATTGATATGTCATAGTACCAGAGATACTATAGGATAACCCGCTATAGTGTTGGGCATGCGAAAGATTGTGTTTTCATCATAAATAAATAACCAAATCAAATCAAGGAGATACCCCAGTTATTCTGATAAATAGTCTCGTTCACAACTCACTGTAAATTAAATAAAACCACGATAAGAATTATGAAATGAGGTAGTAATAAATATACTGGCTGATTACGACATGCTTCGATTTTTGATGCGTGAAGAGTTACTGTGGGATGATCGATCAGGTGACGCGGCGGCAGAGGGTGATGCCGTCGGCGATTGAGAGCTGCACGGGCTCGACCCGTGTGTCGCCAGCGATCTTTGCGTTGAACTCCCTTAGGGCGGCCCGTATCTCCCCGAATTTGTCCTCCGGGAGCGTGTTCTCGGGCATGGCCACGGTGCCGCCCCAGAGCGTGTTGTCGTACGCGATCACGCCGCCGACGCGCACCAGCTTCAGCAGCTGCTCATGGTACTTGTGGTAGTTTGGCTTGTCGGCGTCCACGAACGCAAAGTCAAAGGTTTCATCATCAGTGATGAGCTGGTCGAGGATTGGGCCGGCGTGGCCCTCGCGGAAGTCGACCTTATGCGCGATGCCGGCCTTCTTGATGACGGGGAGGCCGAGGTCGAAGTACTCCCTTTTGACGTCGATGGCGACAACCTTGCCGTCGTCGGGGATGGCGAGCGCCGCAGCCAGGACGGAGCAGCCGGTGAAGACGCCGACCTCGATAGTGTTCTTGGCGCCCATCACCTTGAGCAACAGCGACAGCAGCTGCCCCTCCTCCGGTGGCGACGCAATGAAACCGCTACATAAATATATATATATATTATGGACGATGTCGATTTTCCACCATGATCTACATACAATACATGGGAGAGGAGAAGAGGGCGAAAGAAGTGGGCATTGCATGCAGCATGATGCGTTCGTACTAGGCATGCTCCATGGTGAGGAGGCGAAGCTCGCGCATGAACTCGTTCTCCCGCGGGTATACCGTCGTCTCCAGCATGTACTGCACAATGCAAGGAGAAAACGCCTGACCTTTTCATTTGCAGATCCAGCTGGGATGTACAAACGACTAATGATTCTGTGGCATGTACCTCGTAGATGGCGTCATTCTTGAGGAGCGTCTTGCTGCCGTGGATGTCCCAGTTCGAAGCCATGGCTAAATGCTGCTGCAGTAGCCTTATGCTTGGGTCCGTCTAATTAACCACCACTACTCCTCTATATATAACATGGCGTGCGTGTTTGGCACCTATGGTGATTATTTACCGCTAAGCACATAATGGCTGCGGCAGCTGTGGTGTAAACACAAGTCGAAGTTGATCCGGTGGATGATTGTGTTTCCTAGCAGTGGGCTGCCAGCCTGCCATCATCGAAATAGAATCTCAACTGGACTCTCAGACCACACTATAATATGAATGCATGCAAAGCACGCGCGATGATTAACTATCCGCTCTCGTGATTGTGATCAGTTTGTCAACTCTTAAGCCAACAGCTAACGTGTGCAAGTGCCTCTTCCGATTCTGATGATCTGATGCCACCATCCCAGAAATTCATTTCGGGCTCATATATATATATCCAGATTCTCCCATGCATTGCCTAGCTAGGCCAATCATAGTGTTGCTGGTTCAGTTTCGTCCGTGTATTTGGACATCTTTTCCTTTCTGCGTCTTCTCCTTTAAACAGTGTATGGCCCAATGGCTCAGATATATTCATTGCGTACAATAGTGGTTGCAACCGATGGTACGTGATGGAAGTCAACATTCACGTACCGTTTACTGCAGCAGCGAGTCCATGCATAGCTTGTGCATTTCCCTATCTTTCTTGCTTGCCTAGCTATGTCGCCATGTTCTGAAATATGTAGTTATAATTTTTTTTTGAAATGTCAAAAATATCAAATAGAAAGAGTGGGCCTACATCTGAATATTTTGTGCTCATGCACAAAATTTTGTTGAATAATTATGGCATGTGGATAAAAGACAAATTTCGGTACTTCAAAATGACTTTTGACAGTACATTTTTGACTTTTACACAAGGCACAAAAAATTACTTTTTCGAAAAACATTGTATGCCAATAGAGAATGTCTGGATGCACATCCAAAAATATGTTTCGGACTATTTTTATATTTTGAAAGAGAATTTAATGTTTGTTCATAAATTTCTTGAAAAATACATTTTTGCGCATGCGTAAAAAACAAAAATTTCAATGTTACAAAATAACTTTTTATGAGACATTTACGTAAGGCACAAAAAGTGTCTTTTTTCACAAAACTTTAGGTACGAACATAAAATGCCTAGATGTACACCGAAAATTTTGTTCCAAAGCTTTTGGGGCAGTTGGCATATATAGTGTTAGTGTGGGCTAGTGTACTTGTCGCATCCTGCAAACCCGGCGTTCCCGTGAACTCCCACACAGTGGACTACGCACTAGTACATAACGACATATCAGATATCCCTCTATAATATTGGCACGAGATAGGCGACAAAAATCGCGCTTTCCGCGCGGCCGGTGCATACAAGCCTGACTAGGCTGCGGCTGGCCCGCCAACATTGGCAACATACCTTTTCTGTTCTCTGTCACTCATTATATTGGCAACGGTCATTTAAATTACCCATTTCCAATAGTTGCCTCTATGTATGCGAATAGAGAATGTCTGCATGCAGATCCGAAAATTTGTTTCAGACTTTTTTTATTTTAAAAAGAGAATTTTATGTTTGTTCACAAAATTTCTTGAAAAATACATTTTTGTGCATGCGTAAAAACAAAAATCAATGGCACAAAATAACTTGGCACAAAAAGTGCCTTTTTTCACAAAACTTTAGGTACAAACATAAAATGCCTAGTACACCGAAAATTTTGTTCCAAAGCTTTACATTTTAATATGCATTTTGGGTCAGTTGGCCTATATAGTGTTAGTGTGGGCTAGTGTACTTGCCACATCCTGTGAACCCAGAGTGCCCGTGAACTCCCGCAAAGTGGACTACGCAATAGTACATAACGATACATCGGATATCCTCTATGGTAACGGTACGAGATAGGCGACGGAAATCGCGCTTTCCGCGCGACACGAGATAGGCCCAATAAACAATTTTAGGGTATCGGGCTATACCCTGATTTTATAAACTCCGCATACTCAGCTCATATTATTGTTTGAAAAAAACTCAGCTCATATTAAAATTCGGACGAGCTAAGGTTGCGGCAAGTTAAAAGTCTTAAAATTGGCCCATACTCAGTTTGTAACAATCAAAAGCTAGTTTCAAGCTAAGAAAAACAATAAAAAAAAGTCCTACATATAAAGTTAATTTTGTCACCACAGAAACATCACAACTTTTTTCGCGAAAAAAAACATCATAACACTATTAATATTGTCCCAATCAAAAGAAGGATAATTGTGTTCATAGTCCTCGGTTTATTCTCTTTATGTGGAAAAATTTGACCGAAAATAATAAGAATCAAGTACATTGTGTAGGGTCATACAAGGTACCATGTTAATAGCTAAACTTGCTTGATGCTTAATAATCAACTAGATTAGCTTGAATACAGAAAGGAGAAAACCCCATTCACTACATGTAAGGTTCTTCTTATGTTTCTAATATGTGTATATTGGCTATAATAACATCTGGTTTATAGGACAGATGGAGCGACATATTATCCTATTTTTGATCATAATATGACATTATCATATACATACATAATTATATTATTTTGAGTGGTGGAGATAAAATCGAACTAGCTAATGCTGGCTCAAGATCGGTTTGTTTTCGATCTAGCTACATATGACACTCCTGCTCAGCTTATTTTGTCTGTAGTTCACTTTCGGTAGATCTTTTTTTTCTTTGTTTGTAAACAACTGGTGGTTTCTTTATATGAAATCGACGAGGTGGCTTGTGTGGTCAAAATAAAGAAAAATCTAGTGCTGCAAGAAAAGGTCAAGCCCCGTGAGTGGCTCAAATCGATTCATTTTTCGCCTCGACTCGAAAAGCAAATTTACTCTTTGAGCATATAAGAATTGAGGGTAAACAATGGCCCCTAGCTAGTGCAGGTCGCCTGTAGTTTGGTTAAGCTTTTAGGCTGATGTTCCTTCTTTTCCCTTGTTTTTCTGGGCGCATGAGGGTTTTGTAGGTCGTTTGTATTTATTTTCTTTTGCTTCCTTTGCCTTTGGCCGTTTCTGTAACACTTCAGCCAGCGTTCTGGCTTTCTTCCTTTCTATCTATGATAATACATGCGGTGCTCCTGCATGGTTCTAAAAAAAATGAGAATGGTAGCAAACAGCCCCATCAAAAGCATCAAGCTCAAACTGCAAATACATGGCACAAGCGCCAGCCACTGGGAACAACCCAAGGGAGGCATGGTTTGCTCAGTTCGCAATCCTTGCAGAAGTGGTTGCCCAGCCGTGTGCTTTGGAGTCTACCTCCCGCAACACCAGATGCATCTTTTCTGTCCTTCAAGCTTTTGCCGTCCTTTGTTTTTCTACAACAGGTCCCAACTATGTACAGTGCACATAATCTCTTCTCTACTATATATAATATACATAAACGACCGTGGTCATGGTACGTTGGTACGTCTGGTTGGTAAAAAAACTTCTCCCGATCGATCTCTCCTGTCGTTCGTTTCTGTCGTTGGGCAGAGTCCAGAAAGGAATCAAAACGGGGAAAACCGTAAAATTTGAGGTCTACACGGTTCCTGTGTTGCCTGCCCGTATTCATCTACAAATAAACACCCACGGAAGCGAGCACGCCCTCATGATCGATATCCAAGCGCTAGAGCCGAACGACTCCTCGACATCTCAGCCGTCGTGTTCGCTCGCCGTCACTGGAACCGTGTAAGGCCGGAAGAAAGAGGAGGAGCAAGATGATCACATTGCGCTTTGAGATCACGAGGCGGCGACGCTGTCGCAACTACCACATGATTGAGAACGGAGTCCCGCTCCGCCCCCGCAACATACACCAAGGTCATTGTGTTAGGAGCTATCCTACCGCCTCCTATCTGGGCCGGTCTCCTGGGCCTCCACTTGGGCCTGACCCAGGTGAGGACCTTTCGGAGAGGCACGCTACAAATACCAGGAAGAAGAGACGAGGACGGTATCCAAGTTGGATCAGGCGAACCCGGCGGCGGCTTCCTCTCCTCCCACCTCGGCTCTCTCCTTCCTCTCCCGATTCATGCTGTTCATCTTGTATCCCAAATACTACACCAAAACCTTGTAAGATTGCTAGATTGAGCTAGTTATGTATCTGGTACCTATCATCTGGTATCAGAGCCGGTCTCGATCCATCCACCACCGAAACTTCCCAAATTTTTCCCCAAATTTTTCCACCCACCTCCAATCTTGCCATGGATCCCGAGCTCAAGGCATATCTCGATGCTATCTCCGATAACATGCGGGCTTGCATGGATACACTTAACCGATCTATGCTCCACACCACCGCCTGCTTCACCGCGCCCGGGACGGCGAGCACCGGCATGACCGAGCCCGTCCTTGCGTCAGCAGGGCTGACCGAGCCCACGGCTCTTGCCTCCTCCGTCGTCGCGTCACCAGCGGTCGCTCCCGCACCTCCCATGAAGACCATCGCTGTGGCGCCCGCATCCCGTTCGACGGAGTGCGCGGCCCAAGCCACACCAGCGTCGTCCACCGAGCTCGCCCACGACAAGGACGCCGTCGAGCATGGCATCTGCGACGACTCCAAGCCGACACCCACAGCCGAGCTCATCACCGAGTCGGCAAGGACGGCCGCGCGCCCATCTCCGGTCACCACCATCCAGGAGTCTCTCACGGTCACTCCTGCTGGTTATACTAGCATCAACGTTGTGGCGCCCGTGACCTGTTTGACAAAATGTCCAAGTAGTGACGCCAAGGAGTTGAGGCCTTCTTCCACCCCAGCAGCAGCGCCGATGTCGTCCATGGCCACCGTCGACGTCATCCCTGTGCTCACTGCCGCAGTAGCAAGTGACGAAACCATCGACGATGAGGCCAGCAATGGTGCAGCATCCACGGTAACTACCTCATCGCCGGGAAGGCCACACATCGGCGTCTATGCGTTGGCGTCTGCGTTCATCCCATCTGCGCCACCTTCTTTGTCCTCAAGCTGGCACCAGGAGCACATGCAGTATCACACACCATGGCCGCCTCCGTATCTGTATTTGAACTGGTGTGATAGCAGCAAGCTCCGACCAATACCCTGGCCCTCTTTCAGCGACCTGCCTGATGGTGTGACCTCACCGAACCAATGCTACCACTTCAAGGTACCTATGGAGATTTTTCAGTTGTTGTTGGTGTGAGTTACCCCTTCCCTGACAGTCTATCCTGGATTAAAACACTGCATATTATTTGCTTGCGATGTGAGCTTGACCGAGAAGAGAAGTTCATCAGTGTGCGGCGAACCGCTGAACGAGTGGGGCAATTTACTTCTCTTGGTATGAACCTGAACATCCCAGAAAATTTTCTGAAGAAATCATACGCAGAATCTCCAACACTTACAGTGAGTGGTCTGATTAAAAAGAGTGCAAGTGTTTTCCAGCTATGGCGAATTCCTCGGTTCAGTTTCCTCTACCTGACTAGTGCAACTCGCTATGGCTTGACATTATTTCAATTGGAAATAGCCTGGCAATTTGATGCTAAGTGCTTTGGTTATTTCCAGTGGCATGTTGCTCGGGCACTGTCCCTCTCTGTTACCAACCTGCTTGCTCCTGGATCACATGTGCGGCAACAAAATGGTGGTTGTTTATTGTGGACTTGTTCTCAAGCAGAGCGGTATACTAGTTGTAGCTTGCTCCTACCTGAATGTAAGCCAAGTGAAGCCACTCGTGTTCTTTTTATGGATCATCACAGTCGGCTAGGGTTTGTGCTTCTCGCTGTTCCGATTGCCGCTGCAAAGCTTGTCTCCTTGTTTATTGTCCATATTAACCAGTGTGGTTTTGCCCTGTTCCAATGGAAGATTGCATGGTCACGTCGGAGTGCTCTGAAACTGCTAGTGCAGATTTAAAAGACAACTTGCTCCTTGATGTGGATGAGGATATCATTCAAGCCAAATGCAGGGTAGTCTGCTATCTGGTACTCCCTCCGTTTTTTAATATAAAATGTTTTAGCTTTTGTCCACATGCACATGCACACAAATGTATGTGGACACATTTTTGTATATATGTTCACTCATTTTAGCGTGGATATAGACAACATGTGTACCACCTAAAACATCTTATATTAAAGAAAACGGAGGGAGTATCACTTGGAGTTCAGTGCCATCATGGCAATATTTTTGAAGGATGTCCATCAGTATATATGGCAAAGGTAATGCTGCTCTACAAGAATTACAGTCCTCTGAATTCATGGTCTGGGTATACTGCACTCCACTGTACCACTGCATCGGTGGTGCAAATTTGTAGGCTCATGAATGGAAACCTGTGACCGGCTTGGGTAATCATACCTGGTGTTTCTCTGAAGTGCAGCCATTACATATGTTGTTTGGATGCACTGAAACCTTGGTCACCGCTGGTGCGTGCGGTTTATACCTATTGGCTGCTACTACAGGAGCAAGTGTCTAAGGGAGTGGCTGTGCTATACATGCAATGTCTCAGGTACAAGGTCATAGTCCACCTAGCTGATGTTACTTATCTAAGGGTCAAGCCGATGGAACTATTCCCAGGAGATGCTGCAAGTAGAAGAACTGTAGCACCCTCGAGTCCGGGTGCACATAATTCAGCAAGTCCTTGTCAGCCTGCAAATGCCGGCCATTTCAAGACGGGAAGTATGCCATGGCTTGAGCCACCTATTACCTTGATCATGATGACCACGATTGCTACCTTGATGTCTGTTCTCGACAAGATCAACATCTACCGCGTCGATGATCTAGAGGCATTTCAAGGAGGGAGGAGCGCCATAGCTGTAACCACCTTCTTGGAGCAAGTTTCTGCCAGCCACAACCACGACTACTACTCCTGCCTCGTTGAGGCCTACCCCAAGTTTGAGTACTGCGACGACTTCGACAAAATCAAAAATCGTCGACTGCAATGGGATCCAGGTGGTTTCTGTGATGTCGGCTTGGGGTCAAGCCGAGTTTCAAGGAGGGAGGGATGTTAGGAGCTATCCTACCGCCTCCTATCTGGGCCGGTCTCCTGGGCCTCCACTTGGGCCTGACCCATTTCCCACGGCTCACTAATACGATCCTATCTTACCATTCTTCTATCCTTCTTCACTTCATCACGTGACAGAAGCATAACGCTGATCTATGGACGAAGGAAGGTATCAGAAAATTCATTATGACCTAGACCTAAACCAGGCTGATATTGAACAGAGGAGGAGTTCTTGTTACTACTTCTCGCTGGCACCAAAAGAAGTTTCGCCTGATTCGGACCTTTTGTGGTGGTCTGCCGAGGACAGCACCTAAAAACAACCCTTGTGCTAGTGGTTCGAATCCACAACAGGTGAGGACCTTTCGGAGAGGCACCTTACAAATACCAGGAAGAAGAGACGAGGACGGTATCCAAGTTGGATCAGGCGAACCCGGCGGCGGCTTCCTCTCCTCCCACCTCGGCTCTCTCCTTCCTCTCCCGATTCATGCTGTTCATCTTGTATCCCAAATACTACACCAAAACCTTGTAAGATTGCTAGATTGAGCTAGTTGTGTATCTGGTACCTATAACATTGAGTGCCGCAATATGCATGCCTCCCGTCCCTCGCCTCGCCCCTTCCTGACTACGTCGTCAAGGGATATCAACAGGTACACGCAGCCGGAAGATAGATTGCATCTCCACGCATCAGCTAGCACGCAGCAGCAGGCAGCTGATCGATCACATCTTGGAAGGACTCAAGGATAGACATATCACATAGGGGACGCAGCAGCAGGCAGCATATCTCATCGCCAAAGGCGACGTGAAGACTGGCCGGAACAATGGAGGCAACGTTCACCATCCCGACGATAAAACGACCTTCTAGCCTTACTCTTTCGATCACCTCTCCTTCTCTCTCATATCACAGGGACATGGCGCGCCAGTCGAACAATGGCGCTGCATGGAAGTGCTGACTACCGGCGTTACCGACCTCTGCGTCAAGACGGTGTCCGCCGCTACCGACAACATAGCGCCAGGACGCCGGAGCGTTCGTCGCGACTGGGCTCAGCCAATAGGCATTCACCAACTAAAAGAAAAGAAATACCGACCCAAGGTAACCAACCTTCCTGTACTTCGCCCAAGGGCTGAATAAGATAAGTGATAATTGCACAGCATGCCAAATCTATGGGGTCTTTAGTATTTTTCAAGCTCCACTGCTAAAAAAATATATACGATGGTAAGAAAAAATAGGTTTTAAATTAGTGAAGAAAAATAGAAACATGAAATGCTTGACATGATATGATCATTTAATTTTCAACGTGTATCATGGATACTGCTAAACATTTCATTCGGATTTCCACGGATGGACTAAATTTTGTATGAACTGTAAATGCATTTTGGACATGAAATTCTCACTAAATTTTAACACACTAATTTTCTCTCCCGTTGCAACGCACGGGCACATGTGCTAGTCTATATATAAACCACTATTGCATGATCGCTAGGGAAATCTGCGTTTGAAACATATAGTACATCATTGCGTGTTTTCCAAATTGTCTAGCACAGATGGGATGAAAGTTTCTAATCTTCTGTGCTGCACATGCACATCAACAACCATATGCGAGATGCACGATCCAGACACTGTAATTGGATAACCAGGGCATTACATTCGGTATTACTACCGACCCGTACGTGCGTCCAGGACAAAACAAAACGAGAATACCTTTGAGAGTAGATCGAACAACGTGGCTTGGAATCATGAGAGCATCTCCAATGAACCATATCTTCTCAATCAGTATTGCTGAGCTTGAGTATTTTGTGGCAAATTGCTGAGCTTGGGTGGATTTGTTGTTCAAATTTGGGGATGTTGGGTGATATATGAAATTGTATATATATACAGGCGTTAGGGTTTAAACACTGGCATCATGCTATAGGTAGCTAGGCTCAAAACTTGTGACGTGCAATTATATATGGGATCGTGCATTATTGGTCATTCTTGTCATCAAGCTATTTATCTATCATAACGCAGAGGCATATAAGAACAAGATTTCGGTCAATTAACTTGGGTACTGCCTGTTTGGTACACCACACTCATGATTGTGTATCACAGCTAGTGCTAGCTGATTGTAATTCTATAACTGAGGAATAAAATCTCGAGGATTTCCCCCGCAAAAATAACTTGATATAATCATTCGCAGAAACAAGCAACTTGTTTAGGATAATTGAGTGCATTACTAGGGTCGGAAGCAACGCATCTACCCGAAATGCTGATCTGCTCAACATCTCTATTTGAGTTCATCTGGTGACAAATATTCACACTAGAGTTAGATATAAAGGAAAATGTGTCCCCAGGAATCGGAGAATGGAAACATGGTTACTGTGCTGCATCCAAGCCATGCCGACAGGCGCACCTGCACCCGCAAACCAAGTGGTGGCTTGCTTATCTCGTGTACGGTTTATATTAGGAAGGATACCCGTCGTGATTACGACGAGCTCGGATGGTTCCTCCGCGTTGGAGCTCGGACTTTATAAACCAAGTGATGGCTTGCTTATCTCGTGCACGGATTATATATATTAGGAAGATACCCGTCGTGATTACGACGAGCTCGGAAGCTAGATGGTTCCTATGCGTTGGAGCTCGGAACTTTATAAACCAAGTGGTTGCTTGCTTAACGCCGATCGAGGAACCATCTAGCTTCCAAGCTCCAACGCCACATAATGAACACTGTCACGGCCGGAGCTGCCGCCGTTATTACCTTCCTCCTCGTCGTAATCTCGTTCCTCCGTCAGCGTCGCCGCAAGAGCGTACATCTGCCGCCGAGCCCCGCTGCCCTCCCCTTCCTCGGCCATCTCCACCTCCTCAAGAAGCCGTTACACGCGACGCTGCGCCTCCTCGCCGCGCGCCATGGTCCGGTGTTCTTGCTGCGCCTCGGCTCGCGCAAGACCGTGGTGGTGTCCTCGGCGGCCCTCGCAACGGAGTGTTTCACGGAGAACGACGTGACCTTCGCCGACCGGCCCCAGTTCCCGTCGCAGATGCTCGTGACTTTCGGCGGCGCCACGATGGGGGCGTCCCGCTATGGCCCCTACTGGCGCGACATCCGCCGAGTCGCCACGGTACAGCTCCTCTCCGCGCACCGGGTGGCCTGCATGTCCGCAGATATCGCCGGCGAGGCGCGTGCCCTTGCGCGCCGCCTGACGCGGGCCGCCGCAGCCGGCCCAAGCGGTGCCGCAATTGTGGAGCTTAAGCGGAGCCTTTTCGATGTGTCCCTCGGCGCCATTATGGAGGCCGTGGCGCAGACGAAGATGTCCCGCGCCGGGGCGGGCGAAGGGGCGGACATGTCGCCGGAGGCCCGGGAGTACAAGAGGTCGGTGGACGCGATCTTCCCGCTGCTCGGAGCGAACAACAAGTGGAACTTCCTGCCGGTGCTACGGTGGTTCGACGTGTTCGGCGTGAGGAGCAACCTCCTTGCCGCGGTGAGCAGGAGGGACGGGTTTATTCGTGGGCTCATCGACACCGAGCGGCGGCGGCTGGACGACGGCGGCGGCCGCCGCGTAGGCGAGAAGCAGAGCATGTTGGCCGTGCTGCTCACTTCGCAAAAGACAGAGCCGGAGATGTACACGGACAAGATGATCATGGCTCTGAGCGCGGTACTGGCATCTTTCCCTCTCACAGTGTCACTGCCACATCAGTGATTCATGGATCCTTTTGGCAAAAAATAGAAGTGATCTTTGGCAGTAACTTTATCTTATCTTGCTTGGCAGACCATGTTCGCCGCGGGGACGGAGACGACGGCGTCAACGTTGGAGTGGGCGATGTCGCTGCTGCTTAACCACCCGCACACCCTTGCGAAAGCCCAGGCCGAGATGGACGCGACCGTCGGCACCACCCGCCTGCTCCGTGCCGACGACCTCTCCAGTCTCGGCTACCTCCACTGCATCATCAGCGAGACCCTCCGCCTGTACCCGCCCATCCCGGGGATGCTCCCGCACCTGTCCTCCGCGGACTGCACGGTGGGCGGCTACCACGTCCCCAGCCGCTCGACGCTGATCGTCAACGCGTACGCAATCCACAGGGACCCGGCAGCGTGGGAGCACCCGGAGGAGTTCATGCCGGACAGGTTTGAGGAGGGGAAGGCCGAGGGGCTGTTCATGATACCGTTCGGGATGGGGCGGCGCAAGTGCCCCGGCGAGGCCCTTGCCATGCGGATGCTTGGGCTGGTTCTGGGCACGCTTGTGCAGTGCTTCGACTGGGAGAGGGTGAGTGGTGGTTGCGAGGTGGACATGGCCGAAGGTGGCGGGCTGACGCTGACCAAGGCCGTGCCGCTGGAGGCGATGTGCAGGCCACGGGCAGCCATGTCCGATGTCCTTGGGGAGCTGTAACCGCAGGCATCGTGTGGTCGTCGCGTTGGGAGGTGACGTGACCTCTGCCGCATGCGGATGGGATCGGTGGTCGTCCGTCGTCACAGTCACGCCGCTTGGCTTGCTCCTCCTTAATCCAAGTCCTCGGGCTTGGCGGTCGAGATTACTCTCGAGGTGAAAACCTCAAACAAGGTGTCGACGGCAGCGGAGCCTTTTGTGTTGTTTTCTTCTTGAATGCGTCATTTGGGGTCAAACATTGCAAATTCTAATAAAAAAATTACCAGCCATATTTCTAAGTTGCAATTTCACTTAATTCTGAAAATTATGTATTGTAACACAGTAGTAATTGGGCACAAAAATTGTAATCATATTGCCCAATATACATTAATGTGTTTCGGTGAAGGGCTGAAATCTATTTTTGAAAAGAATCTGATGTGGTAAAGGCAATAACTGCAAGGGTAAAAATATTTCAGTCCTCATAGCACTTACTTATGCAGAAAAATTATATAACTAACTTTTAAAAGTGTGTTAATTCAGTGAATGTACCTCCAATTTTCTAGTGGAAGTTAATACTTTGAGCTAGAAAGTTTGCAAGAGGTTCCATAGAAGATGGATCAGTGGTCGGCACTTATTTCAAAGGGAATTTTAAATCCACAAATAAACATAATCTTATTAGAACATGGTTACGAGATTAAACAAACTCTGCTTCCGACTAACATTATACATAATAGTACCAAATATAGGATTTAAACAAGATTAGCTTGGATGTGGGTAATCTTACCAAATTACATGTACCCAGTGCTACTTCTACCTATCATATAGCTAAAAATCTCGTCAAGGCAATCTTCTCTACTGCCTTACAATGGGGCTAAACTTAAATGTTGGCTCTAATATCATGCAAAGGGAAACTATAGTTACAAATACTTACAATTATCATGCTGTTACAAATACTTACAATTATCATGCTGCTGATACGGCAGGGAAGCAGTCCAGCAATTCAACCAGACAGAACATGATAATACAGTGGGTTTGATAATTTCCTCTGCTTTAGCTACAAACAATCACAATCCATATTCATTTACAATACACAACTCCTCCTTCCGCCCAGACCACGTACGAAACATCGCTCTGAACCATATAATCAAGATAGAATTATGCTAAACCTAACCTCCAAAGGAACACAATTATCATGCTGTTGCTGCATGTGATGAGCTGATCGAGGATTGGGCCGGCGTGGCCCTCCCGGAAGTCGACCTTGTGCGTGATGCCGGCCTTCTTGATGATGGGGAGGCCGAGGAGGAAGTACTGCCTGCTGTCGTCGATGGCGACAACCTTACCGTGGTTCGTTCCTTATGTACCGGGCAGGAATGTGGAGATTGCGAGAGGAGTTCAAGGTGGCGGCAGGGCTTATAGGATTCTTCAGCTGGAAGGTGCATAGATGGTGGTGGAATGTTGTTGTGTTGTGTCCTGGAGTTATTGGAGGCTGTGTGTAGTGTAATGTATATCTGTCTTTGTTTATGTAGGCTTCAAAATGTTCCTATGCCGGGCATTTTGCAGCGGGTTTTCTACTAGTGCGAGGGCACTCTTGTTTCTTGCATCCTCTGAAATTGCTGTGCAAAAGCGACCGCGTATTTCCGTTATGATATAAAGGAAAGGGTAATATATTGATCCGGCACGTGGTCTGGGCGATGTTTCGTACGTGGTCTGGGCGGAAGGAGGAGTTTCGTACGTGTTCAGAGCGATGTTTCGTACGTGGTCTGAACCGTAAAGATAGAAATTATGGTACATCGCTCTGAACCACGTACGAAAGGAGGATTTGATGGACGTTGAAGACGAGGACTAAATCTTGCCATGCTGGGATTGAACTATTATTTATCTACTATTTTTATCGTGGACTCTTTTCTTGCTGAACTTTTTGAAGTGTGAACTATGTGTGAAACTTTATCATGTGACGTGAAACTATGTGTGAAACCTTATAATGTGAAACTTTATAAATTTATATGTGTGAAATCTGATCATGTGCTTGTTGCTTGAATTTTTCTACTCCCTCCGACCCGAATTAATGTTCGCGTTGGTTGTTTTGCAAAAAGATCCCCGCTCTTTTTCACCTGAAGTAACACGTCCTCCCACCACTGCTCTCCCCTGTCTTCCCCATCCCACGCCGCCTGCTCCGCAGTACACCTCCAAGGAAACCTGAGCAGCAGAAAGCAGCGGCCCGATGCGGGGATACTTGGAGCAGCGCGTCGCCCGGAATGGTCGCCTCCGGCCACCCGCAGAGGTGAGCGCATGGCATGAACGGCTCCTTGTGCGCAGATCGGGAGCCTGAGCGTGGAGTGGCTGGCGGAGGAGAGGACCCAGGTCGTTGGCACCTTCCCTCCCAAGAAGAAGGGGTGGACGGGCCTCATCGAGAAGGACACCGCCGGCCAGACCAACATCTACTCCGTCGAGGTACCCACCCAATCTCCGGCGCAATCTTTTCTTCTCCAAAGAGCCGCGGTGGTATAAGTAGCCGGAGGCGGGGGCCGGAGCTGGAGGGAGACCAAATCGAGAATCACCAGCAGCAGCCATGGCGACGCAGGCCGCCTTCGTGGTGAGATTCCCGCAGCTGGCGCGGCCTGGCCGGGTGTCGGTGCCGCCGGCGCGCGTGGGGGTCGTAGCGGTGAGGGCACCGGCAGGCAAGAACGTCGTCGCGGCGGCGCCGCGCGGGGTGCGGTGCAGGGCCGCCGGCCCGATCGAGCCGGACGGGGGCAGGCTGGTGGATCTGGTGGCGCCCGAGGAGGGCGCCCGGCGCTGCGGCGGGAGGCGGCGGCGCTCAGCTACTACTCCGGCGCTGCGGCCAGCCGCCGGCGCAGACGCCCTACTCCGGCCTGCCCCTCAGCTACCACGTCGCCAAGTTCCAGCCCACCGCGGCAGCCTTCTCGGCGGCCCCGTCAGAGCCAAGCCCCCCCCCCCCCCCCCCCCCCCCCCGTCGTGGAAGCGCTGGTGCCCGAGGAGACGCCCACATCTGATTCACCCACCTTGGAGGCATCGGCAGCACCAGCTGGTCCTTCTGGAGGCCGTCGCCGCGCACAAGGAGGAGCACGGCCGGCTCCCCAGCCGCGCCGACCTCGCCGGCGCCCTCCCGCACTTGACCGCCGAGCAGGCCGGCGCGCGCATGTCCGTCCGACGACGACTCCGTCCGGCCATTAACGAGAGTTGATTGCAATTTATTTTGCACTTGCGGGGGTGTTTTTGTAAAATAAAATTAAACACCTCCGCCCATTAATTCGGGTCGGAGGGAGTACATGTTTCAACTGGTCTCTTTGTTCCGGCAAACATCCGGTTTCCATTCCGTGACCGTGCCGTATTCGGTCCATGTCTGTTTCCGACAATATCCGTTTTCGTATTTGTTTCCGGGTTTTTTGTATTCGTTTCCGCTTCCGCAACAAAATATGGAAACAAATGTGGCACCACTCAGTTCCGTCCGTATCAGCGCCGTTTTCATCCCTATGTCATAGTACGAGAGATACTCTAGGATAACCTGCTATAGTGTTGGGCCCGCATGCGAAAGATTGTGTTTTCATCACAAATAAATAACCAAATCAAATCAAGGAGATATCCCCTGTTATTCTGATAAATAGTCTCGTTCGCAACTCACTGTAAATAAATAAAACCACGATAAGAATTATGAAATGAGGTAGTAATAAATATATAGGCTGATTACGACATGCTTCGATTTTTTATGCGCGAAGAGCTACTGCGGGATGATCGATCAGATGACGCGGCGGCAGAGGGTGACGCCGTCGGCGATTGAGAGCTGCACGGGCTCGACCCGCGCGTCGCCAGCGATCTTTGCGTTGAACTCCCTTAGGGCGGCCCGTATCTCCCCGAATTTGTCCTCCGGGAGCGTGTTCTCGGGCATGGCCACGGTGCCGCCCCAGAGCGTGTTGTCGTACGCGATCACGCCGCCGACGCGCACCAGCTTCAGCAGCTGCTCATGGTACTTGTGGTAGTTTGGCTTGTCGGCGTCGACGAACGCGAAGTCAAAGGTTTCATCATCGCTGATGAGCTTGTCGAGGATCGGGCCGGCGTGGCCCTCGCGGAAGTCGACCTTATGCGCGATGCCGGCCTTCTTGATGACGGGGAGGCCGAGGTCGAAGTACTCCCTTTTGACATCGATGGCGACAACCTTGCCGTCGTCGGGGATGGCGAGCGCCGTAGCGAGGACGGAGCAGCCGGTGAAGACGCCGACCTCGATCGTGTTCTTGGCGCCCATCACCTTCAGCAACAGCGACAGCAGCTGCCCCTCCTCCGGTGGCGACGCAATGAAACCGCTATATATATAAATATATTAGGGACGATGTCGATTTTCCACCATGATCTACATACAATACATGGGAGAGGAGAAGCATGCAGCATGATGTGTTCGTACTAGGCATGCTCCATGGTGAGGAGGCGAAGCTCGCGCATGAACTCGTTCTCCCGCGGGTATACCGTCGTCTCCAGCATGTACTGCACAAGGAGAAAATGCCTGACCTTTTTATTTGCAGATCCAGCTGGGATGTACAGACGACTAATGATTCAGTGGCATGTACCTCGTAGATGGCGTCATTCTTGAGGAGCGTCTTGCTGCCGTGGATGTCCCTGTTCGAAGCCATGGCTAATGCTGCTGCAGTAGCCTTATGCTTGGGTCCGTCTAATTAACCACCACTACTCCTCTATATATAACATGGCGTGCGTGTTTGGTAGCTAGGGTGATTATTTACCGCTAAGCACATAATGGCTGCGGCAGCTGTGGTGTAAACACAAGTCGAAGTTGATCCGGTGGATGATTGTGTTTCCTAGCAGTGGGCTGCCAGCCTGCCATCATCGAAATAGAATCTCAACTGGACTCTCAGACCACACTATAATATGAATGCATGCAAAGCACGCGCGATGATTAACTATCCGCTCTCGTGATTGTGATCAGTTTGTCAACTCTTAAGCCAACAGCTAACGTGTGCAAGTGCCTCTTCCGATTCTGATGATCTGATGCCACCATCCCAGAAATTCATTTCGGGCTCATATATATATATCCAGATTCTCCCATGCATTGCCTAGCTAGGCCAATCATAGTGTTGCTGGTTCAGTTTCGTCCGTGTATTTGGACATCTTTTCCTTTCTGCGTCTTCTCCTTTAAACAGTGTATGGCCCAATGGCTCAGATATATTCATTGCGTACAATAGTGGTTGCAACCGATGGTACGTGATGGAAGTCAACATTCACGTACCGTTTACTGCAGCAGCGAGTCCATGCATAGCTTGTGCATTTCCCTATCTTTCTTGCTTGCCTAGCTATGTCGCCATGTTCTGAAATATGTAGTTATAATTTTTTTTTGAAATGTCAAAAATATCAAATAGAAAGAGTGGGCCTACATCTGAATATTTTGTGCTCATGCACAAAATTTTGTTGAATAATTATGGCATGTGGATAAAAGACAAATTTCGGTACTTCAAAATGACTTTTGACAGTACATTTTTGACTTTTACACAAGGCACAAAAAATTACTTTTTCGAAAAACATTGTATGCCAATAGAGAATGTCTGGATGCACATCCAAAAATATGTTTCGGACTATTTTTATATTTTGAAAGAGAATTTAATGTTTGTTCATAAATTTCTTGAAAAATACATTTTTGCGCATGCGTAAAAAACAAAAATTTCAATGTTACAAAATAACTTTTTATGAGACATTTACGTAAGGCACAAAAAGTGTCTTTTTTCACAAAACTTTAGGTACGAACATAAAATGCCTAGATGTACACCGAAAATTTTGTTCCAAAGCTTTTGGGGCAGTTGGCATATATAGTGTTAGTGTGGGCTAGTGTACTTGTCGCATCCTGCAAACCCGGCGTTCCCGTGAACTCCCACACAGTGGACTACGCACTAGTACATAACGACATATCAGATATCCCTCTATAATATTGGCACGAGATAGGCGACAAAAATCGCGCTTTCCGCGCGGCCGGTGCATACAAGCCTGACTAGGCTGCGGCTGGCCCGCCAACATTGGCAACATACCTTTTCTGTTCTCTGTCACTCATTATATTGGCAACGGTCATTTAAATTACCCATTTCCAATAGTTGCCTCTATGTATGCGAATAGAGAATGTCTGCATGCAGATCCGAAAATTTGTTTCAGACTTTTTTTATTTTAAAAAGAGAATTTTATGTTTGTTCACAAAATTTCTTGAAAAATACATTTTTGTGCATGCGTAAAAACAAAAATCAATGGCACAAAATAACTTGGCACAAAAAGTGCCTTTTTTCACAAAACTTTAGGTACAAACATAAAATGCCTAGTACACCGAAAATTTTGTTCCAAAGCTTTACATTTTAATATGCATTTTGGGTCAGTTGGCCTATATAGTGTTAGTGTGGGCTAGTGTACTTGCCACATCCTGTGAACCCAGAGTGCCCGTGAACTCCCGCAAAGTGGACTACGCAATAGTACATAACGATACATCGGATATCCTCTATGGTAACGGTACGAGATAGGCGACGGAAATCGCGCTTTCCGCGCGACACGAGATAGGCCCAATAAACAATTTTAGGGTATCGGGCTATACCCTGATTTTATAAACTCCGCATACTCAGCTCATATTATTGTTTGAAAAAAACTCAGCTCATATTAAAATTCGGACGAGCTAAGGTTGCGGCAAGTTAAAAGTCTTAAAATTGGCCCATACTCAGTTTGTAACAATCAAAAGCTAGTTTCAAGCTAAGAAAAACAATAAAAAAAAGTCCTACATATAAAGTTAATTTTGTCACCACAGAAACATCACAACTTTTTTCGCGAAAAAAAACATCATAACACTATTAATATTGTCCCAATCAAAAGAAGGATAATTGTGTTCATAGTCCTCGGTTTATTCTCTTTATGTGGAAAAATTTGACCGAAAATAATAAGAATCAAGTACATTGTGTAGGGTCATACAAGGTACCATGTTAATAGCTAAACTTGCTTGATGCTTAATAATCAACTAGATTAGCTTGAATACAGAAAGGAGAAAACCCCATTCACTACATGTAAGGTTCTTCTTATGTTTCTAATATGTGTATATTGGCTATAATAACATCTGGTTTATAGGACAGATGGAGCGACATATTATCCTATTTTTGATCATAATATGACATTATCATATACATACATAATTATATTATTTTGAGTGGTGGAGATAAAATCGAACTAGCTAATGCTGGCTCAAGATCGGTTTGTTTTCGATCTAGCTACATATGACACTCCTGCTCAGCTTATTTTGTCTGTAGTTCACTTTCGGTAGATCTTTTTTTTCTTTGTTTGTAAACAACTGGTGGTTTCTTTATATGAAATCGACGAGGTGGCTTGTGTGGTCAAAATAAAGAAAAATCTAGTGCTGCAAGAAAAGGTCAAGCCCCGTGAGTGGCTCAAATCGATTCATTTTTCGCCTCGACTCGAAAAGCAAATTTACTCTTTGAGCATATAAGAATTGAGGGTAAACAATGGCCCCTAGCTAGTGCAGGTCGCCTGTAGTTTGGTTAAGCTTTTAGGCTGATGTTCCTTCTTTTCCCTTGTTTTTCTGGGCGCATGAGGGTTTTGTAGGTCGTTTGTATTTATTTTCTTTTGCTTCCTTTGCCTTTGGCCGTTTCTGTAACACTTCAGCCAGCGTTCTGGCTTTCTTCCTTTCTATCTATGATAATACATGCGGTGCTCCTGCATGGTTCTAAAAAAAATGAGAATGGTAGCAAACAGCCCCATCAAAAGCATCAAGCTCAAACTGCAAATACATGGCACAAGCGCCAGCCACTGGGAACAACCCAAGGGAGGCATGGTTTGCTCAGTTCGCAATCCTTGCAGAAGTGGTTGCCCAGCCGTGTGCTTTGGAGTCTACCTCCCGCAACACCAGATGCATCTTTTCTGTCCTTCAAGCTTTTGCCGTCCTTTGTTTTTCTACAACAGGTCCCAACTATGTACAGTGCACATAATCTCTTCTCTACTATATATAATATACATAAACGACCGTGGTCATGGTACGTTGGTACGTCTGGTTGGTAAAAAAACTTCTCCCGATCGATCTCTCCTGTCGTTCGTTTCTGTCGTTGGGCAGAGTCCAGAAAGGAATCAAAACGGGGAAAACCGTAAAATTTGAGGTCTACACGGTTCCTGTGTTGCCTGCCCGTATTCATCTACAAATAAACACCCACGGAAGCGAGCACGCCCTCATGATCGATATCCAAGCGCTAGAGCCGAACGACTCCTCGACATCTCAGCCGTCGTGTTCGCTCGCCGTCACTGGAACCGTGTAAGGCCGGAAGAAAGAGGAGGAGCAAGATGATCACATTGCGCTTTGAGATCACGAGGCGGCGACGCTGTCGCAACTACCACATGATTGAGAACGGAGTCCCGCTCCGCCCCCGCAACATACACCAAGGTCATTGTGTTAGGAGCTATCCTACCGCCTCCTATCTGGGCCGGTCTCCTGGGCCTCCACTTGGGCCTGACCCAGGTGAGGACCTTTCGGAGAGGCACGCTACAAATACCAGGAAGAAGAGACGAGGACGGTATCCAAGTTGGATCAGGCGAACCCGGCGGCGGCTTCCTCTCCTCCCACCTCGGCTCTCTCCTTCCTCTCCCGATTCATGCTGTTCATCTTGTATCCCAAATACTACACCAAAACCTTGTAAGATTGCTAGATTGAGCTAGTTATGTATCTGGTACCTATCATCTGGTATCAGAGCCGGTCTCGATCCATCCACCACCGAAACTTCCCAAATTTTTCCCCAAATTTTTCCACCCACCTCCAATCTTGCCATGGATCCCGAGCTCAAGGCATATCTCGATGCTATCTCCGATAACATGCGGGCTTGCATGGATACACTTAACCGATCTATGCTCCACACCACCGCCTGCTTCACCGCGCCCGGGACGGCGAGCACCGGCATGACCGAGCCCGTCCTTGCGTCAGCAGGGCTGACCGAGCCCACGGCTCTTGCCTCCTCCGTCGTCGCGTCACCAGCGGTCGCTCCCGCACCTCCCATGAAGACCATCGCTGTGGCGCCCGCATCCCGTTCGACGGAGTGCGCGGCCCAAGCCACACCAGCGTCGTCCACCGAGCTCGCCCACGACAAGGACGCCGTCGAGCATGGCATCTGCGACGACTCCAAGCCGACACCCACAGCCGAGCTCATCACCGAGTCGGCAAGGACGGCCGCGCGCCCATCTCCGGTCACCACCATCCAGGAGTCTCTCACGGTCACTCCTGCTGGTTATACTAGCATCAACGTTGTGGCGCCCGTGACCTGTTTGACAAAATGTCCAAGTAGTGACGCCAAGGAGTTGAGGCCTTCTTCCACCCCAGCAGCAGCGCCGATGTCGTCCATGGCCACCGTCGACGTCATCCCTGTGCTCACTGCCGCAGTAGCAAGTGACGAAACCATCGACGATGAGGCCAGCAATGGTGCAGCATCCACGGTAACTACCTCATCGCCGGGAAGGCCACACATCGGCGTCTATGCGTTGGCGTCTGCGTTCATCCCATCTGCGCCACCTTCTTTGTCCTCAAGCTGGCACCAGGAGCACATGCAGTATCACACACCATGGCCGCCTCCGTATCTGTATTTGAACTGGTGTGATAGCAGCAAGCTCCGACCAATACCCTGGCCCTCTTTCAGCGACCTGCCTGATGGTGTGACCTCACCGAACCAATGCTACCACTTCAAGGTACCTATGGAGATTTTTCAGTTGTTGTTGGTGTGAGTTACCCCTTCCCTGACAGTCTATCCTGGATTAAAACACTGCATATTATTTGCTTGCGATGTGAGCTTGACCGAGAAGAGAAGTTCATCAGTGTGCGGCGAACCGCTGAACGAGTGGGGCAATTTACTTCTCTTGGTATGAACCTGAACATCCCAGAAAATTTTCTGAAGAAATCATACGCAGAATCTCCAACACTTACAGTGAGTGGTCTGATTAAAAAGAGTGCAAGTGTTTTCCAGCTATGGCGAATTCCTCGGTTCAGTTTCCTCTACCTGACTAGTGCAACTCGCTATGGCTTGACATTATTTCAATTGGAAATAGCCTGGCAATTTGATGCTAAGTGCTTTGGTTATTTCCAGTGGCATGTTGCTCGGGCACTGTCCCTCTCTGTTACCAACCTGCTTGCTCCTGGATCACATGTGCGGCAACAAAATGGTGGTTGTTTATTGTGGACTTGTTCTCAAGCAGAGCGGTATACTAGTTGTAGCTTGCTCCTACCTGAATGTAAGCCAAGTGAAGCCACTCGTGTTCTTTTTATGGATCATCACAGTCGGCTAGGGTTTGTGCTTCTCGCTGTTCCGATTGCCGCTGCAAAGCTTGTCTCCTTGTTTATTGTCCATATTAACCAGTGTGGTTTTGCCCTGTTCCAATGGAAGATTGCATGGTCACGTCGGAGTGCTCTGAAACTGCTAGTGCAGATTTAAAAGACAACTTGCTCCTTGATGTGGATGAGGATATCATTCAAGCCAAATGCAGGGTAGTCTGCTATCTGGTACTCCCTCCGTTTTTTAATATAAAATGTTTTAGCTTTTGTCCACATGCACATGCACACAAATGTATGTGGACACATTTTTGTATATATGTTCACTCATTTTAGCGTGGATATAGACAACATGTGTACCACCTAAAACATCTTATATTAAAGAAAACGGAGGGAGTATCACTTGGAGTTCAGTGCCATCATGGCAATATTTTTGAAGGATGTCCATCAGTATATATGGCAAAGGTAATGCTGCTCTACAAGAATTACAGTCCTCTGAATTCATGGTCTGGGTATACTGCACTCCACTGTACCACTGCATCGGTGGTGCAAATTTGTAGGCTCATGAATGGAAACCTGTGACCGGCTTGGGTAATCATACCTGGTGTTTCTCTGAAGTGCAGCCATTACATATGTTGTTTGGATGCACTGAAACCTTGGTCACCGCTGGTGCGTGCGGTTTATACCTATTGGCTGCTACTACAGGAGCAAGTGTCTAAGGGAGTGGCTGTGCTATACATGCAATGTCTCAGGTACAAGGTCATAGTCCACCTAGCTGATGTTACTTATCTAAGGGTCAAGCCGATGGAACTATTCCCAGGAGATGCTGCAAGTAGAAGAACTGTAGCACCCTCGAGTCCGGGTGCACATAATTCAGCAAGTCCTTGTCAGCCTGCAAATGCCGGCCATTTCAAGACGGGAAGTATGCCATGGCTTGAGCCACCTATTACCTTGATCATGATGACCACGATTGCTACCTTGATGTCTGTTCTCGACAAGATCAACATCTACCGCGTCGATGATCTAGAGGCATTTCAAGGAGGGAGGAGCGCCATAGCTGTAACCACCTTCTTGGAGCAAGTTTCTGCCAGCCACAACCACGACTACTACTCCTGCCTCGTTGAGGCCTACCCCAAGTTTGAGTACTGCGACGACTTCGACAAAATCAAAAATCGTCGACTGCAATGGGATCCAGGTGGTTTCTGTGATGTCGGCTTGGGGTCAAGCCGAGTTTCAAGGAGGGAGGGATGTTAGGAGCTATCCTACCGCCTCCTATCTGGGCCGGTCTCCTGGGCCTCCACTTGGGCCTGACCCATTTCCCACGGCTCACTAATACGATCCTATCTTACCATTCTTCTATCCTTCTTCACTTCATCACGTGACAGAAGCATAACGCTGATCTATGGACGAAGGAAGGTATCAGAAAATTCATTATGACCTAGACCTAAACCAGGCTGATATTGAACAGAGGAGGAGTTCTTGTTACTACTTCTCGCTGGCACCAAAAGAAGTTTCGCCTGATTCGGACCTTTTGTGGTGGTCTGCCGAGGACAGCACCTAAAAACAACCCTTGTGCTAGTGGTTCGAATCCACAACAGGTGAGGACCTTTCGGAGAGGCACCTTACAAATACCAGGAAGAAGAGACGAGGACGGTATCCAAGTTGGATCAGGCGAACCCGGCGGCGGCTTCCTCTCCTCCCACCTCGGCTCTCTCCTTCCTCTCCCGATTCATGCTGTTCATCTTGTATCCCAAATACTACACCAAAACCTTGTAAGATTGCTAGATTGAGCTAGTTGTGTATCTGGTACCTATAACATTGAGTGCCGCAATATGCATGCCTCCCGTCCCTCGCCTCGCCCCTTCCTGACTACGTCGTCAAGGGATATCAACAGGTACACGCAGCCGGAAGATAGATTGCATCTCCACGCATCAGCTAGCACGCAGCAGCAGGCAGCTGATCGATCACATCTTGGAAGGACTCAAGGATAGACATATCACATAGGGGACGCAGCAGCAGGCAGCATATCTCATCGCCAAAGGCGACGTGAAGACTGGCCGGAACAATGGAGGCAACGTTCACCATCCCGACGATAAAACGACCTTCTAGCCTTACTCTTTCGATCACCTCTCCTTCTCTCTCATATCACAGGGACATGGCGCGCCAGTCGAACAATGGCGCTGCATGGAAGTGCTGACTACCGGCGTTACCGACCTCTGCGTCAAGACGGTGTCCGCCGCTACCGACAACATAGCGCCAGGACGCCGGAGCGTTCGTCGCGACTGGGCTCAGCCAATAGGCATTCACCAACTAAAAGAAAAGAAATACCGACCCAAGGTAACCAACCTTCCTGTACTTCGCCCAAGGGCTGAATAAGATAAGTGATAATTGCACAGCATGCCAAATCTATGGGGTCTTTAGTATTTTTCAAGCTCCACTGCTAAAAAAATATATACGATGGTAAGAAAAAATAGGTTTTAAATTAGTGAAGAAAAATAGAAACATGAAATGCTTGACATGATATGATCATTTAATTTTCAACGTGTATCATGGATACTGCTAAACATTTCATTCGGATTTCCACGGATGGACTAAATTTTGTATGAACTGTAAATGCATTTTGGACATGAAATTCTCACTAAATTTTAACACACTAATTTTCTCTCCCGTTGCAACGCACGGGCACATGTGCTAGTCTATATATAAACCACTATTGCATGATCGCTAGGGAAATCTGCGTTTGAAACATATAGTACATCATTGCGTGTTTTCCAAATTGTCTAGCACAGATGGGATGAAAGTTTCTAATCTTCTGTGCTGCACATGCACATCAACAACCATATGCGAGATGCACGATCCAGACACTGTAATTGGATAACCAGGGCATTACATTCGGTATTACTACCGACCCGTACGTGCGTCCAGGACAAAACAAAACGAGAATACCTTTGAGAGTAGATCGAACAACGTGGCTTGGAATCATGAGAGCATCTCCAATGAACCATATCTTCTCAATCAGTATTGCTGAGCTTGAGTATTTTGTGGCAAATTGCTGAGCTTGGGTGGATTTGTTGTTCAAATTTGGGGATGTTGGGTGATATATGAAATTGTATATATATACAGGCGTTAGGGTTTAAACACTGGCATCATGCTATAGGTAGCTAGGCTCAAAACTTGTGACGTGCAATTATATATGGGATCGTGCATTATTGGTCATTCTTGTCATCAAGCTATTTATCTATCATAACGCAGAGGCATATAAGAACAAGATTTCGGTCAATTAACTTGGGTACTGCCTGTTTGGTACACCACACTCATGATTGTGTATCACAGCTAGTGCTAGCTGATTGTAATTCTATAACTGAGGAATAAAATCTCGAGGATTTCCCCCGCAAAAATAACTTGATATAATCATTCGCAGAAACAAGCAACTTGTTTAGGATAATTGAGTGCATTACTAGGGTCGGAAGCAACGCATCTACCCGAAATGCTGATCTGCTCAACATCTCTATTTGAGTTCATCTGGTGACAAATATTCACACTAGAGTTAGATATAAAGGAAAATGTGTCCCCAGGAATCGGAGAATGGAAACATGGTTACTGTGCTGCATCCAAGCCATGCCGACAGGCGCACCTGCACCCGCAAACCAAGTGGTGGCTTGCTTATCTCGTGTACGGTTTATATTAGGAAGGATACCCGTCGTGATTACGACGAGCTCGGATGGTTCCTCCGCGTTGGAGCTCGGACTTTATAAACCAAGTGATGGCTTGCTTATCTCGTGCACGGATTTATATATTAGGAAGATACCCGTCGTGATTACGACGAGCTCGGAAGCTAGATGGTTCCTATGCGTTGGAGCTCGGAACTTTATAAACCAAGTGGTTGCTTGCTTAACGCCGATCGAGGAACCATCTAGCTTCCAAGCTCCAACGCCACATAATGAACACTGTCACGGCCGGAGCTGCCGCCGTTATTACCTTCCTCCTCGTCGTAATCTCGTTCCTCCGTCAGCGTCGCCGCAAGAGCGTACATCTGCCGCCGAGCCCCGCTGCCCTCCCCTTCCTCGGCCATCTCCACCTCCTCAAGAAGCCGTTACACGCGACGCTGCGCCTCCTCGCCGCGCGCCATGGTCCGGTGTTCTTGCTGCGCCTCGGCTCGCGCAAGACCGTGGTGGTGTCCTCGGCGGCCCTCGCAACGGAGTGTTTCACGGAGAACGACGTGACCTTCGCCGACCGGCCCCAGTTCCCGTCGCAGATGCTCGTGACTTTCGGCGGCGCCACGATGGGGGCGTCCCGCTATGGCCCCTACTGGCGCGACATCCGCCGAGTCGCCACGGTACAGCTCCTCTCCGCGCACCGGGTGGCCTGCATGTCCGCAGATATCGCCGGCGAGGCGCGTGCCCTTGCGCGCCGCCTGACGCGGGCCGCCGCAGCCGGCCCAAGCGGTGCCGCAATTGTGGAGCTTAAGCGGAGCCTTTTCGATGTGTCCCTCGGCGCCATTATGGAGGCCGTGGCGCAGACGAAGATGTCCCGCGCCGGGGCGGGCGAAGGGGCGGACATGTCGCCGGAGGCCCGGGAGTACAAGAGGTCGGTGGACGCGATCTTCCCGCTGCTCGGAGCGAACAACAAGTGGAACTTCCTGCCGGTGCTACGGTGGTTCGACGTGTTCGGCGTGAGGAGCAACCTCCTTGCCGCGGTGAGCAGGAGGGACGGGTTTATTCGTGGGCTCATCGACACCGAGCGGCGGCGGCTGGACGACGGCGGCGGCCGCCGCGTAGGCGAGAAGCAGAGCATGTTGGCCGTGCTGCTCACTTCGCAAAAGACAGAGCCGGAGATGTACACGGACAAGATGATCATGGCTCTGAGCGCGGTACTGGCATCTTTCCCTCTCACAGTGTCACTGCCACATCAGTGATTCATGGATCCTTTTGGCAAAAAATAGAAGTGATCTTTGGCAGTAACTTTATCTTATCTTGCTTGGCAGACCATGTTCGCCGCGGGGACGGAGACGACGGCGTCAACGTTGGAGTGGGCGATGTCGCTGCTGCTTAACCACCCGCACACCCTTGCGAAAGCCCAGGCCGAGATGGACGCGACCGTCGGCACCACCCGCCTGCTCCGTGCCGACGACCTCTCCAGTCTCGGCTACCTCCACTGCATCATCAGCGAGACCCTCCGCCTGTACCCGCCCATCCCGGGGATGCTCCCGCACCTGTCCTCCGCGGACTGCACGGTGGGCGGCTACCACGTCCCCAGCCGCTCGACGCTGATCGTCAACGCGTACGCAATCCACAGGGACCCGGCAGCGTGGGAGCACCCGGAGGAGTTCATGCCGGACAGGTTTGAGGAGGGGAAGGCCGAGGGGCTGTTCATGATACCGTTCGGGATGGGGCGGCGCAAGTGCCCCGGCGAGGCCCTTGCCATGCGGATGCTTGGGCTGGTTCTGGGCACGCTTGTGCAGTGCTTCGACTGGGAGAGGGTGAGTGGTGGTTGCGAGGTGGACATGGCCGAAGGTGGCGGGCTGACGCTGACCAAGGCCGTGCCGCTGGAGGCGATGTGCAGGCCACGGGCAGCCATGTCCGATGTCCTTGGGGAGCTGTAACCGCAGGCATCGTGTGGTCGTCGCGTTGGGAGGTGACGTGACCTCTGCCGCATGCGGATGGGATCGGTGGTCGTCCGTCGTCACAGTCACGCCGCTTGGCTTGCTCCTCCTTAATCCAAGTCCTCGGGCTTGGCGGTCGAGATTACTCTCGAGGTGAAAACCTCAAACAAGGTGTCGACGGCAGCGGAGCCTTTTGTGTTGTTTTCTTCTTGAATGCGTCATTTGGGGTCAAACATTGCAAATTCTAATAAAAAAATTACCAGCCATATTTCTAAGTTGCAATTTCACTTAATTCTGAAAATTATGTATTGTAACACAGTAGTAATTGGGCACAAAAATTGTAATCATATTGCCCAATATACATTAATGTGTTTCGGTGAAGGGCTGAAATCTATTTTTGAAAAGAATCTGATGTGGTAAAGGCAATAACTGCAAGGGTAAAAATATTTCAGTCCTCATAGCACTTACTTATGCAGAAAAATTATATAACTAACTTTTAAAAGTGTGTTAATTCAGTGAATGTACCTCCAATTTTCTAGTGGAAGTTAATACTTTGAGCTAGAAAGTTTGCAAGAGGTTCCATAGAAGATGGATCAGTGGTCGGCACTTATTTCAAAGGGAATTTTAAATCCACAAATAAACATAATCTTATTAGAACATGGTTACGAGATTAAACAAACTCTGCTTCCGACTAACATTATACATAATAGTACCAAATATAGGATTTAAACAAGATTAGCTTGGATGTGGGTAATCTTACCAAATTACATGTACCCAGTGCTACTTCTACCTATCATATAGCTAAAAATCTCGTCAAGGCAATCTTCTCTACTGCCTTACAATGGGGCTAAACTTAAATGTTGGCTCTAATATCATGCAAAGGGAAACTATAGTTACAAATACTTACAATTATCATGCTGTTACAAATACTTACAATTATCATGCTGCTGATACGGCAGGGAAGCAGTCCAGCAATTCAACCAGACAGAACATGATAATACAGTGGGTTTGATAATTTCCTCTGCTTTAGCTACAAACAATCACAATCCATATTCATTTACAATACACAACTCCTCCTTCCGCCCAGACCACGTACGAAACATCGCTCTGAACCATATAATCAAGATAGAATTATGCTAAACCTAACCTCCAAAGGAACACAATTATCATGCTGTTGCTGCATGTGATGAGCTGATCGAGGATTGGGCCGGCGTGGCCCTCCGGAAGTCGACCTTGTGCGTGATGCCGGCCTTCTTGATGATGGGGAGGCCGAGGAGGAAGTACTGCCTGCTGTCGTCGATGGCGACAACCTTACCGTGGTTCGTTCCTTATGTACCGGGCAGGAATGTGGAGATTGCGAGAGGAGTTCAAGGTGGCGGCAGGGCTTATAGGATTCTTCAGCTGGAAGGTGCATAGATGGTGGTGGAATGTTGTTGTGTTGTGTCCTGGAGTTATTGGAGGCTGTGTGTAGTGTAATGTATATCTGTCTTTGTTTATGTAGGCTTCAAAATGTTCCTATGCCGGGCATTTTGCAGCGGGTTTTCTACTAGTGCGAGGGCACTCTTGTTTCTTGCATCCTCTGAAATTGCTGTGCAAAAGCGACCGCGTATTTCCGTTATGATATAAAGGAAAGGGTAATATATTGATCCGGCACGTGGTCTGGGCGATGTTTCGTACGTGGTCTGGGCGGAAGGAGGAGTTTCGTACGTGTTCAGAGCGATGTTTCGTACGTGGTCTGAACCGTAAAGATAGAAATTATGGTACATCGCTCTGAACCACGTACGAAAGGAGGATTTGATGGACGTTGAAGACGAGGACTAAATCTTGCCATGCTGGGATTGAACTATTATTTATCTACTATTTTTATCGTGGACTCTTTTCTTGCTGAACTTTTTGAAGTGTGAACTATGTGTGAAACTTTATCATGTGACGTGAAACTATGTGTGAAACCTTATAATGTGAAACTTTATAAATTTATATGTGTGAAATCTGATCATGTGCTTGTTGCTTGAATTTTTCTACTCCCTCCGACCCGAATTAATGTTCGCGTTGGTTGTTTTGCAAAAAGATCCCCGCTCTTTTTCACCTGAAGTAACACGTCCTCCCACCACTGCTCTCCCCTGTCTTCCCCATCCCACGCCGCCTGCTCCGCAGTACACCTCCAAGGAAACCTGAGCAGCAGAAAGCAGCGGCCCGATGCGGGGATACTTGGAGCAGCGCGTCGCCCGGAATGGTCGCCTCCGGCCACCCGCAGAGGTGAGCGCATGGCATGAACGGCTCCTTGTGCGCAGATCGGGAGCCTGAGCGTGGAGTGGCTGGCGGAGGAGAGGACCCAGGTCGTTGGCACCTTCCCTCCCAAGAAGAAGGGGTGGACGGGCCTCATCGAGAAGGACACCGCCGGCCAGACCAACATCTACTCCGTCGAGGTACCCACCCAATCTCCGGCGCAATCTTTTCTTCTCCAAAGAGCCGCGGTGGTATAAGTAGCCGGAGGCGGGGGCCGGAGCTGGAGGGAGACCAAATCGAGAATCACCAGCAGCAGCCATGGCGACGCAGGCCGCCTTCGTGGTGAGATTCCCGCAGCTGGCGCGGCCTGGCCGGGTGTCGGTGCCGCCGGCGCGCGTGGGGGTCGTAGCGGTGAGGGCACCGGCAGGCAAGAACGTCGTCGCGGCGGCGCCGCGCGGGGTGCGGTGCAGGGCCGCCGGCCCGATCGAGCCGGACGGGGGCAGGCTGGTGGATCTGGTGGCGCCCGAGGAGGGCGCCCGGCGCTGCGGCGGGAGGCGGCGGCGCTCAGCTACTACTCCGGCGCTGCGGCCAGCCGCCGGCGCAGACGCCCTACTCCGGCCTGCCCCTCAGCTACCACGTCGCCAAGTTCCAGCCCACCGCGGCAGCCTTCTCGGCGGCCCCGTCAGAGCCAAGCCCCCCCCCCCCCCCCCCCCCCCCGTCGTGGAAGCGCTGGTGCCCGAGGAGACGCCCACATCTGATTCACCCACCTTGGAGGCATCGGCAGCACCAGCTGGTCCTTCTGGAGGCCGTCGCCGCGCACAAGGAGGAGCACGGCCGGCTCCCCAGCCGCGCCGACCTCGCCGGCGCCCTCCCGCACTTGACCGCCGAGCAGGCCGGCGCGCGCATGTCCGTCCGACGACGACTCCGTCCGGCCATTAACGAGAGTTGATTGCAATTTATTTTGCACTTGCGGGGGTGTTTTTGTAAAATAAAATTAAACACCTCCGCCCATTAATTCGGGTCGGAGGGAGTACATGTTTCAACTGGTCTCTTTGTTCCGGCAAACATCCGGTTTCCATTCCGTGACCGTGCCGTATTCGGTCCATGTCTGTTTCCGACAATATCCGTTTTCGTATTTGTTTCCGGGTTTTTTGTATTCGTTTCCGCTTCCGCAACAAAATATGGAAACAAATGTGGCACCACTCAGTTCCGTCCGTATCAGCGCCGTTTTCATCCCTATGTCATAGTACGAGAGATACTCTAGGATAACCTGCTATAGTGTTGGGCCCGCATGCGAAAGATTGTGTTTTCATCACAAATAAATAACCAAATCAAATCAAGGAGATATCCCCTGTTATTCTGATAAATAGTCTCGTTCGCAACTCACTGTAAATAAATAAAACCACGATAAGAATTATGAAATGAGGTAGTAATAAATATATAGGCTGATTACGACATGCTTCGATTTTTTATGCGCGAAGAGCTACTGCGGGATGATCGATCAGATGACGCGGCGGCAGAGGGTGACGCCGTCGGCGATTGAGAGCTGCACGGGCTCGACCCGCGCGTCGCCAGCGATCTTTGCGTTGAACTCCCTTAGGGCGGCCCGTATCTCCCCGAATTTGTCCTCCGGGAGCGTGTTCTCGGGCATGGCCACGGTGCCGCCCCAGAGCGTGTTGTCGTACGCGATCACGCCGCCGACGCGCACCAGCTTCAGCAGCTGCTCATGGTACTTGTGGTAGTTTGGCTTGTCGGCGTCGACGAACGCGAAGTCAAAGGTTTCATCATCGCTGATGAGCTTGTCGAGGATCGGGCCGGCGTGGCCCTCGCGGAAGTCGACCTTATGCGCGATGCCGGCCTTCTTGATGACGGGGAGGCCGAGGTCGAAGTACTCCCTTTTGACATCGATGGCGACAACCTTGCCGTCGTCGGGGATGGCGAGCGCCGTAGCGAGGACGGAGCAGCCGGTGAAGACGCCGACCTCGATCGTGTTCTTGGCGCCCATCACCTTCAGCAACAGCGACA
The DNA here is from genome assembly GCA_947311845.1 of Poa pratensis. Lineage (NCBI taxonomy): Eukaryota > Viridiplantae > Streptophyta > Magnoliopsida > Poales > Poaceae > Poa > Poa pratensis. Next base: position 241,418 of record CAMZMU010000055.1, read on the forward strand.
GCAGCTGCCCCTCCTCCGGTGGCGACGCAATGAAACCGCTATATATATAAATATATTAGGGACGATGTCGATTTTCCACCATGATCTACATACAATACATGGGAGAGGAGAAGCATGCAGCATGATGTGTTCGTACTAGGCATGCTCCATGGTGAGGAGGCGAAGCTCGCGCATGAACTCGTTCTCCCGCGGGTATACCGTCGTCTCCAGCATGTACTGCACAAGGAGAAAATGCCTGACCTTTTTATTTGCAGATCCAGCTGGGATGTACAGACGACTAATGATTCAGTGGCATGTACCTCGTAGATGGCGTCATTCTTGAGGAGCGTCTTGCTGCCGTGGATGTCCCTGTTCGAAGCCATGGCTAATGCTGCTGCAGTAGCCTTATGCTTGGGTCCGTCTAATTAACCACCACTACTCCTCTATATATAACATGGCGTGCGTGTTTGGTAGCTAGGGTGATTATTTACCGCTAAGCACATAATGGCTGCGGCAGCTGTGGTGTAAACACAAGTCGAAGTTGATCCGGTGCATGATTGTATTTCCTAGCAGTGGGCTGCCAGCCTGCCATCATTGAAATAGAATGTCAAGTGGACTCTCAGACCACACTATAATATGAATGCATACAAAGCACGCGCGATGATTAACTATCCGTCGAAGTACGTAGTATGATATAAACAACGGATAACCAGGATCCGCTCTAGTGATTGTGATCAGTTTGTCAACTCTTAAGCCAACAGCTAACATGTGCAAGTGCCTCTTCCTATTCTGATGATCTGATATGCCACCATCCCGGAAATTCGTTTCGATTAGCTAGGCCCATCATGGTGTTGCTGGTTCAGTTTTGTCCGTGTATTTGGACTTGTTTTCCTTTCTGCATCTTCTTTTTTAAACTGTGTATGGCCCTATGGCTCAGATATATTCATTGCGTACAACAGTGGTTGCAACCGATGGTACGTAATGGACGTCAACTTTCATGGACCGTTTATTGCAGTTGTTCTTTCCGTGTGCAGCGAGTCCATGCATAGCTTGTGCATTTCCCTATCTTTCTTGCTTGCCTAGGTATGTCGCCATGTTCTGAAATATGTAGTTATAAAAAATTCAGAAACATTTTGAAATGTCAAAAATATCAAATAGAAAGAGTGGGCGTACATCTGAAGATTTTCTGTTCGTGCACAAAATTTTGTGAAATAAAAGACAATTTTATGCCATGTGGATAAAAGACAAATTTCGGTACTTTAAAATGACTTTTGACAGTACAGTTTTTCCTTTTACACAAGGCACGAAAAATTACCTTTTCGAAAAACATTGTATGCGAATAGAGAATGTCTGGATGCAGATCCAAATATATGTTTCGGACTTATTTTATAGTTTGAAAAGAGAATTTTATGTTTGTTCACAAAATTTCTTGAAAAATACATTTTTGTGGCATGCGTAAAAAACAAAAAAAAATCAATGCTACAAAATAACTTTTTACGAGACATTTACGCAAGGCACAAAAAGTTTCTTTTTTCACAAAACTTTAGATACGAACATAAAATGCCTAGATGTACACCGAAAATTTTGTTCCAAAGCTTTTCTGCATTTTAATATGCATTTTTTGGTCAGTTGGACTATATAGTGTTAGTGTGGGCTAGTGTACTGACGCAGGCCGGCGTGAGGCGTTGTGTGGCTCCCCATAGTTCAGCTCATGAGAAACGTAAATTGAGTCTGTGCATGTTATTTGGTTGCCTACATCGATTTTATCTGGTTCTGACGAAACACAAACACCAAAATTTGGTTGCAACGTGTCCCATGTGCACTGCCACTTACCCTCACCTCTAATCTACATGTCCACTTGAAACCATTCATTTATGTGACGAGCGAAGAGCGGGGCAACAGCGCATCCACGGCGGAGGTCTCAGAAGAATCTGTGCTGGTGCCGGCGAAGTTTATGGCGGCAGCAAATACACAAGCACACCGTGAACACGTGTAACACACATAGCGTAAATACGTATACTATAAGATATATGTGTATATATGTTCGTCAAAATGGAAAAAATACGACACGAAAATTGTGGAAAACGGCGAGATGGTTCTAGTCTTCAAAGAGAATTTCAAACGATCGACCAGGTTCGATGAATTTGACAAAATTCATCTAAAAATGATATGAATTTTGGTCCTTCCTTGAATAAATATTAGATTTTTTCTGGGGAACTGAAGGAAGATTAGCGGAAGAAGCATGAAAACAGTGGGATGGGCTGGAGGTACAGAAGAAGCTGCGAGAACAGCTAACTGAACATAGGCTAACCCAGGTGTCTTGGTCTCTCTGGTTTTGGCCATTCACATTGTGTTACTAGTTTTAGATGACAACCCATACAATAGTGGCAGATCCTATTCTACGCCCGTTGCAATGTTTAGCAGCTTTTCGCCCACACTACTCAGTCCGCGTCGCTCTTATGGGGCCAGCTCATAAAGCTTTTCCTGGTTGGTTTAGCAACCGTTTTTTCCTGGTATATATTTTCCTTTTCCTGTTTCGGTTTTCTCCTTTATTTTTCTAGTTTTTGTCTTTTATTTAATTTCCAGATTTTGAAAATGGTTCATAATTTTGAAAAAAGTTAAAACTTAAAAATGTTCAGCTTTTGAAATGGTTCATGATTTTGAAAAATGTTCAAATTTTAAAAAATGTTCAAATTTTGAAAATGGTTCAACCCGTGGAAGAATACGCATAAACATTAGCTCTTGCCCTTCTAGTGTAAGTGGCAGATATGCGATAATATTAAAAAACTCACTATGGGATCAACGTTGCACAATCAAAACTTGATGTACAGGCATCTGATTTCAACCGGTTGACATATATGATGACGGGATTGTTTTCAAAGAATGGTATAGCAATACCAGAACTTACATCCATACGGTGAAATTGAGGTCTCACAAACCAAAGACAATGACATGCGCGCTTTTTTTTTGCAAAACACAGTACAACGCAAGCGCTCATATACACGCGCACACACACCCTTATGAACGCACGCATGCACATTCTACCCCTATGAGCACCTCCGAGAGACTGAGTCGGCGGGTCGAGTCTTGAGACTGACGAAGTCACCACGGGCGCCTCGCTGTCGACGGGAATGTCGCCTCCCACTAAAGAATATTCCGCCTTAAATGAGAAACACCAGCGTCAAACCTGGGGTTTGAACTCTGATGGGCTGGAGGTACAACCACCCACCTAACCATCTTGCTACATGCAAGTTCTCAATGACATGCGCGCTTGGCTTCTCCTATTTTGATGTGATCACCTACGGTCCAAGTCTTATTTCCAATCTGGCAGATTGTTGGTGTTCGTAAAAGATTTTGTCACTTCTTGTGATGAACTACCCTACATAGTCTCATTCCAACCGTACACGAGCCAACTCGGGGAATTAACAAACGAGCATTTGCACCGACGTTGTGCATCGGGATAATTTAAGCGCTATTTCGCCGTACTTTCTGTGCTTACCACGGTTTGGGCCTGCTCAGGCCTTCGTAATCCGATGGGGATACCGAAACCCAAGGAAGGATTTCTTGAGATATATAATATCGGCCCGACCAACGACACGCAAGCCATCGAGGGCAAGGCTGAGGGACTCGACCAACTCGATCGTGAGATCGATCCACCCGGCGGACGGCGAGCGGCCATGGACGACGCCGCCGACACGGCAGCAGAGAGGACGAATTTGCCGTACCTACCTCACGAGCTCGTCGCGCTGATCCTGGCCCGGCTGCCAATGGAGTCCCAGCTACGGTTCACCTGCGTGTGCAAGCTGTGGCACAACACCATCTCCGGCCGCGCTTCCTTCCGCAACGCGCTCCGCCTTCTCCAGAAGCAATACGTGCTCCTTCACTATTCAATCTACGCGGGCCTGCCACCATGCAAAAAGATGATTCAAGAACCCGATACACAGGACAATCCGGCGAGTGGTTTTGGAACCCAAAACCCCACATATTCAGGCCGAGGTGATGCGGCACCGACCACATTGAACGCAATTCCAAAGAACATGTCAAGCTGTATACCAGCGGTGCGGAAATACGTGATACCGGCTAAACGCCGTGACAAAGAGGTGCAAAACCACCATTGATTCTTTGGTGGTGTACTGTGAGAACCTAATTTATTTTCTCCATATTTGTATATATGATGCATGCGCTAGGTAGTTCATGGTTGGGGTCTGTGCATGATGAATAGTACAGAGTAATATTTTGTCACAATCGCACATAACAGACGCCTCCCTGCTGGATCTGTTACAATCATTCGTGCTTGTGCAGATACCTAACAAACTATCATGTCATGATCATGTAGATACATGCCACTTCTACAACTCAGGCAATACTATCTTTGGTCCGCTCTACCGGAGATGCATGGAGCCAGGGCGGCCGGAGGAACCTGAAGATGCCACACAAGAGTAGATGCCCCCCTCGCGCTGAAAACATTCCTGCTAACAATCCAAAGTATAAAATCAAACTATTCCTAGTATTATTATGCATCTCCGAAAACTGCAAGCAGGAAACCTGAAGGCAGTAGTTCCATGCATGTTGAACAGAGTCAAGAGATGGAATGCCACATTATAAGAAACCATAAGGAGCCAAAGCATGCATTATTGCAGGACAAGATGAAACAGACAGCTAACTGAAAACCGAGAAATTGACATCCTTCAAAGTTTCAGAACATGCTGGTCAACAACTACCAAAGGAGTCATACGAGCACTCAAACTCTTGCAGCGGAAGATGCTACAACGAGCAGTAATATTTTTGCATCAACCATTAACAGAAACTAACATAACATACTGGGCACAACCCACATAGGTTGCATAGGACCAAGAGTGTACATTGTTCTATCCGAGCAGTCATCTTGCTGCGGTGGCTCACCCAACTCAAATGTGACACAACCTTTATGACCACGGTAACAGCAGTATATGCAGTTGCTCCTCCCTCCCCATCTCTCTGGGTTGGTGCAACATAATGGCTGGCTTTTCTCCGCGAAGCTGATGAAGATTGCCCAATTTTCTAGCTTCTCCACCTTCACCCACTTTGCAGGTTCAGTCGATAAGTCGAGCCGGAAAGCTAACACGGTTTGGAATGGTGATGGAAAAAAGCTTGTGCAACCGACCATAACAAGCATGTCGCCACACACCACAAGCCAGCATGTCCGGCATAATCTAGTCCGGGTTACTTCGCAATCAACTCTTATTTCTTGTATGCGGATCTGGGGTATCAAGTGAATGATAAAGAGCTTGTGATCTTTATCCATGCCAAAGACCTGGTCTTTGAAGAGCACTATATGCTTGATCTCTCTCTCGTGAGAAGGATGTCTCGACCAAGAGTCACTACCAACACGCCAAAAGAAATGGTGGGATTTAGTGGTGAGCATGAGATGTGAGTTGGGTGACCCTAGAGGAGCGGTGAGGGCACCAATACCATAGTGGGGCTCAATGTATGCATCCACTGGTAGTTGTGGAGGCGAAAGACCAACACCTGTGAAGACCTCAACAACAACACAAGATTGTTTGTTGGACAAGATGAGATTGCCATAATAAGCCCCCCTTAGAAAAAAATCCTCCAGACGAGCCCTTTGTTCAATCCTGAACATATATTTAGCAAGTAGGGGAATCTGACAGCACATGTACGAGTCTTGGTTGGCTAGGTCAGTGATATAGCATGGGCGTTTAGGTATGAGGCTGTTGCTAAATAGCGGAGGACGAGGAGAGCACAAAGGAACTTCAGGTTGGAGGAGGAGAGGGACGAAGTATTTGGATGGATAGGAGGAGAAGGCAGCACGCCAAGAGGGGCAGGTGGCAGCGAATGCAAGAAGGTTGCTAGGGAAGTTTCCCAACAGAGAAACAATGGAGTGAAGCAGACCATCCGGGAGGTCCGCCCAACCTTGAGGACCAGACGTTGCGGGAACCATGGATATGTTGTAGCTTCTCTGCAGCAAATTACAAACATAAGAAAAACAGAAGAATGAACATGATATTAAAAAATGAACGGAATTGCGAAGATAGATGGGGAACAAAAGAAGAGTGGTACATTAAATCAGCAAAACATCGATAAGATGGGATCTGTACAGACTACAAACTTGTGCTGATACAGCATCATTACTAACTACTTCAAAGAGATGGGCAATCTCATCGGATGAAACGAAAAAACATTCCCATGCAGAACATAGCAGCCATTTCCATCACAGCAATGTGCAAGTGACATGCTAATTATGTGTGAAGTAGGAAAAAATTCGCTTTACTAAAGGTTTACGGACTATGCTGGTGCTAATACATCATAGATATTCAGACGCTGAGAATATTACATCTACAATAGCATCCAGCCTCCCCCTGCATGCCAAACTACTCTGTGAAGATGAAAACAAAAAAACAAAACTTTCCCACACAGCTGTGATTTATTTTTAGATGGTGGATTTCATCACACTGTGGAATGTGTAACACCGGAGGAGTTTGCGCTCTATTAAGTGATGAACACCAAAGCATTGCAAAACTAATTAGGGATTAAATCTTACGGCATCTTGTTCCAGATCAGCAATTATCACCTAATTTTTTGAGATTTCCCGTCCACAAGCGGAAACAATCGCTCGGTGGTTGAGCGAGTGCTCAACGCCGTCAATCGGCGCTAGTTCTAGGGTTCTGTCCTGAGAGCATCCAATCCAGGGGGTACACGAGGAGGGGAGAGGAGGGTCGAAGGGTGGCTACTGCGTACGAACCTCAACCGAAGTGGAAGTGACGGTGGCGGCGCAGCGGCGACGGCGATCTCCTCCGGCTCCTGTTCCGCCTGCGCTCCCCATGACTGCGCACTCTGCTTCCATCTTTCTGCTACAGTTACCAAGGTACAGAGAGACGAGTTATATGGGCTGTAAATACAGATCCTGGGCCATATAGTAGTGTCCAAAAACAGAACGACACTTTTAGTCTTATTATTTTCTCAAACAAAAAACTGTGATTATTTTATCTATCTATACTACTTTTATAGTACTATTCCGTCCATGTTGAGCAACTCAACACATAATTACAAGATTTGCCCCCCCCCCCCCCAAAACCGAAATTGTTCGGTCGACTTTTTCTCCTCTCTTTCCTTCGGGCACGGCCGGCTAGACAGGAGCTGTACGGATTCACGCCCTTGCCGACGGCGACGGGCGCGGCCGGCCGGGGAGGCGAGCGGGCGAGCACCGGAGCGCGGCCTCGGCGACGGTGACGGGCGCGGGCAGCCAGGTAGGAGCACGGAGACGGGCGTGGCCGGCCAGACAGGAGCTGGCCGGATGCGCGGCCTCGGCGTGCTCCCAGCGTCGTGCGCGTCGTCCCCGCCTCGAGGTCGGGCTGTACGAATCCGCGACAAGAGCTCCTCCAGCACGATTCCCCGCGGCCGGACTCACGCTCGCCGCCGTCGCGGCGTATTCCCTGCATTCTGCAAGACCACCCCGTCGTCGCCTCAAGGTCGAGCCGTATCCCTCCGCTACGAATGGGACCTGCGAGCGGAGCTCCTCCCGCATGAACGAGGGCGACGCGGCCCAAGCTGATGCTGGACCTGTTCCTCTCCGACGACGGCCTGGGATTCCTCCTCCGCTACTTCGCGAAGGCATTAAAATCCATGCCCGGCCCGACCATGCATGAGGTACATGATTGCTGGCAATCAATTCCACCTAGAGGACGATTATTCCTACTCTCTTCTTCAGTTTCCTGCAATTAGGTGATAAATCTCCATAGATGCAAAGTCTCTTCTGATAATCGCTCATGCTGGCCATTCATAATTGTAAATTTGAGAGTAATTGCTTTAAGTTTACAGAGGAATATACCATGCCACGTTCATAAAATTGTTATCTTATGTTGTTGCTCCTATTACTATATTGAGATTTGAGGTTCTCTTGGCTATGAGCAAATTCTTGAACCGTTATGATGAAATTGACTAGCCTAGAATGTGATGCCTCATCCTAGATGTTGGTTCACTCAATTCTTATACATTCAGATGAATCAGACAGTAAACTACAACTTACAAACCGTTTCACCCGATGTCATACGCGAGTCCTATGCTGCCACCGAGGAGGGGTTCTGAATCCTATATCCTAAATCACAATGTTTGGCGCGTGAAAGGCATTATTCAGGTACTTCATTTTGCTGAATTATATAAATAGATGATATCTAGAAGAATCATCTGTCAAAGTTCTACAATTACTGACTTAATGGAAAATTAGACTAAATAATCATGCTTAGACCTTTTGCTTTGTGTTTAGGTTTCCACAACAAATGGGGATGCGTATCTAAAAAGTTCAGAATTTAACAGTGAGCCTTTTTCACAAACCAAATTATTTGTCCACATTGATCCTCATAAGAGCATAGACTCCACAGAAGATCTGTTTGTTTAATTTTCCTGATGGGTTATGGGAGCCCTTTAGCAATCAGCAAGCTGATAGTGAACTGTTCATATCGGAATGTACGATGATTTGCCCCATTTTTTCTTATATTATTCTTTTGCAATGTACTCAAATATATTGACTGCTTCATCCTTATCATATATTGTTTTTCAGAATAATGTGATCTGTGCCGCTGGACGTGGGACACCTGCTTCATACTTGCTTGAATTGCAGTGTTAAACACATGGTTCAATCTACTGTTTGCAGAGAACTGGGAAACAAGAACCTGTCCGGGAGATTTAGCGATTTAGCGACGAGCAGTCCACGGCCTTGCACTCGTACGCTCATGTGTCGGCCTGATGCCGCTCCAGCTAACCGCAAATGCTCCTCCTTCCTTGCCGGTGGGCGTAGCTTCGGCGAGCACCACGTGAGTCCCACGGGGTTGAGAGCATATTCCGCGACAGCAGGGACAGGGATGGCGACAACCTTCATGTCTGTTGCCTGCTCCGTGCGCTCTTACTCTTCCCCTCTACATGAACGCGAAGCTGAAGGTCATGCTGAAAGATACGGGTGTGACATTGAGGATATGCCATAATTTGGACCGAAAATCTATCCCAGGAGCACGCCTTCATCGTCGCGCATGTTGGCTTCTGTGTGAGATTTTTCAATATAAAATCTAGGACTGATACAAAAGTGTAAAATAAGCAACCCGTTTAGACCTTTGTACATTCTTTCCTACTTGTAAATTGTCCCTTAAATCATGAAGTCGTGCGTTGCACGTACATGCCAACTAGTAAATATTAAAAGAGCAAACTTGTGTTGATACATTGAATCTGACCCCTTCAATATATGGTCAACGGTCCAGATCGCTCCAATGTTTGACAACTCAACACAAATCCACTTTTGCCCGTTTTACCCTCCCACCAAATCACATAATACTGCTAATGCCATCGTACCGGTTCGTTTTATTTCATTTCGTGATAATTACGAGATTTGACACCGCTAAAAGAAATAAACGCAAGCGATGCTAGCACTCTGATCGGTATCGCCACGATCGGCCCAAATAAAAAACAGCCCAGCGGCGCCCGGGTCTCTGGCCGTGGAGCAGGGTTCCCGTCGACGCTCTGTTTTCCGTCAATCTGAACTGATCGGGGCGGCGCCATGGATAGTAGCACACCACGCACGCACAGGTCGTTCCAATCGAGAAAAAATCCTCTCCAGGCTCAAGTCGCGGCCACTGCTCCGTCTCAATCCATAGCCCCGAGCAGATCAGCCGGCGGCGGCCACCACACCTAGCGGACGCCGCGGTATTCAGAGGAGGATGAGTACATCGGACTGGATGAGGAGGCCTATTTAATCACGCTAGAGCTGGAGGAAGAGCATGCGGCAGCGGCAGCATCCCCTGCGCCGTAGGCCGCACAAAAGTCAGGGGCAGTGGACTGGATCGAGGCCTCTGAGTTCGGCACCATTTTGTTCCTACTGAGTTGTGATATACCCAGGTTATATATATATATTCTGCAGGATTTGTATTCCTAATTTTATATAATAAATATTTCATTACACATGCCATAGGAAGAAAAAGATATTTATATCATCTTCCAATTCCAATGCGGCACACAGTCCATTGCATGATACAAGAAACACCCACTCCTTGGAGGGATGAGGTCAGTGTGTTATGCTTTTGTGTCTTTATATTACATCTATTTGAAGTTAACAACACCTAGAGAATTTACATGAACACTCATAATGTTCTAAATACTGAAGTTAGTAACACCTTGATAGATTCTACGTTCATCTATTTTGAGAATGAATTTGGTATATTTCTCACTAAGATAGGAGAATGAATTTGCTTAGTATATATTGAGAATGAATTTGGTTATATATTGATTGTGTTTGGGGGAGAAATACTAATACTATCTCTTTGCCTCTTTTGATTGTTCTAAGAGAGGACTTAAGGAGCAGGGAGCAATATTTTTCTGGAGAAGAAAGGGAAGAATAGCATGCAGTACATATGATCTTCAGGTTAATTTTCCATGAGGCAAACAACAGGCTCTTAGCTAGGCTTTACTTATGTTCTGTGACGAAACTGTTCAGGTAATTCTAGATATTTTTGCTTAGTATATCAGTTGATTTCAGACACTGAATTGGCGGGAGTGCCTGTGAATTTCATTGGTTTCCATCTTGTTTTTTAGTTTCTGGTGATATGTTTGTTTCCGGAGGCTTGGCTGACGTTGCAGAAAATCTGTTTATATATCTGATGTTTTTCTAGAATGTTACTTTGGATCAGTAGGTTTATATATCTGTTCAGAAGTGTTGCCCTTATTATAGCAGTTTCCATAACAGTGAGTCAAGTTTATCAGATGTATACATCGAGTAAAACATGTGATGCACAAGGAAGGTGGAGCCGCCGTCAGTGGTGGTAGCACGGAGAGTGGGCGGGTAGCAAAGTGAGAAGATCGTTGTCGAGGTTGCTAGGCAGCAGCAATAGCGTTTGGAGCTGGTTCACTGCGCGGCCAGCTTGATAATCAAAAATTCAAATGATATATTACACATGTTCATGTGTATTTTCTATTGTTTCATACTTCAGACGAGAATTAAGGTTTTGTTAGTGTGCACTTATTTTTGTCCCTGGCCCATCTGTTAACAAAACAAACTACACACAATCGACTCGATCCACAAATTTGGATCATTCCTGTATTGCAGTTTGTCTGTCTTTAACATGTAAACTTATCATATTTCTTTTTTATGATTGGACACATGAGTTGTTTCACCAGAAGTATCATCTCAGCACAATCAACTCAGAATATCACATTTTGATGCGTGCGTTGCATACTTTGTATATGAATTAGTCGACACTTGCATTGCAAGTTTAATATTAACTGTGAAAACGTGCGTTGCACGTACATGTTAACTAGTACTATTAAAAGAGCAAACTTGTTTGAATACTTTAAATCTGGACCGTTCAATATCTAATCAAACAGTCCAGATCGTCCCAATGTTTGACAACTCAACAATGTCCGATTTTTCTCGTTTTACCCTCCCACCAAATCACATAATATTACTAAATTGTCACTCATCTCCGAATTTTCACTTTCGTGGAAATTACATGAATTGCCACGGCTAAAAGAACCCTCTCGTGCGCCAAGAAGGTCAGGAACACGACTCTGAGACACGCCTGCGACGACGAGCTTGTGCGCGGCCACTTCACGTGCATCGAGTGGTTCGAGACACCGGACGTTGTGAAGGCGGGCGGGTAGCCGGACTAGACCGTGTGGACGAGCGATGGGCCGGAGTACCTCGCCGGCGTGCTCAGCATCATCGGCAAGCCGCGGGGAGGCCGATCGTTCCTAGATCGATTAATCCAAAGTTTATAGACGGATCCATATTTAACGGAACGGACCCAACCTACTTCTTCTGTGTTCCGTTTCTTTTTCATCTTCACAGCAGCCTGCCCCCGTGGCCCGCTCGCCCTGCGCCCGCCGCCGCCCGCCTGCCCTGCATCCGCCGCCGCAGAGAAGCCACGGGCACGCAGAAGCTATGGCACATCCTCACATGTCCGCTCCTTCCACACGACGCGACAGCTTGTACGATGGCACCCAACTCCTTGCGACGGATGGTCCGCTTTGCTATCTCTGATTACGGCCGCCAAGGAACGGATCAGAGCACCGACGAATGCACTGACACATTGACATATCCCTTGTGCTGGAGTTCAAAAGGATCACCTACACTTCTTCCATGCGAGGCCTTTGAACCATGTTCGTTCCTGGGTAGTACAAGTTAATTCGATTTCAGAGTTGAGAGAGAATTCGACCAGTGTATAAGTCAAAGCTGTTACAAAAGATAGCAGGAAATGATGAAGTAGCGGAAAGATCAAACCAACGGGGACACGAGATTTAACGTGGAAAACCCCTCCGCACAAAGGAGAGGAAAAAACCACGGGCGCCAGCCAGCAATCACTTTACTATATCGGGGTGAGATTACAAACGCCGTGGGTTTACAATGTATGGCTTGGCATACCCTAACCGGCGGCTTACAAGATGTATTTATAGTGGACAAACCCTAAGTCGGCTGCAGTCCGACTCGGAAACGATCCGTACCGTACCCTAAGTCGGATGCAGCCCCCCGCACCCCCCTCCGTGCATACCGGATGGGTCTACGAGTGTGATGGGCCAACTTCTGACTCCGGTGCGCTCCGCTCTCCTACGTCACAAGCTGGCCTTTATCAGTACATACGAATTTGGATCACCAGAAAACAAACACTCCACCTTGAGACAAATTCCATCTTGTAACATCAACGGGAACCTTTACACCTGAAACAATAAAGAAAACACCTTCGGCGCCAAATAGCCTCTTGGTCTAGACAGTGATACCAACTAAGCCTGAGCATAGCTCAAACTTAGTAACAGGAACAGGCTTTGTCATCATATCAGCCGGATTATCATGAGTACTAATCTTGCATACCTTCAGCTTACCTTGTGCAACAACATCACGCACATAATGGTATTTGATGTCAATGTGCTTTGTTCTCTCATGGAACATCTGATCCTTAGTAAGGTAAATGACACTCTGACTATCACAAAACAGGTTAATGCAAGTATCAACTCCACAAAGCTCAGCAAACAAATCTTTCAACCAAACAGTTTCTTTAACTGCTTCTGCAATGGCCATGTATTCAGCCTCCGTGGTGGATTGAGCAACAACCGGCTGAAGTGTTGCCTTCCAACTAACAGCACAACCACCAATGGTGAACACATAACCTGTGAGGGACCTCCTCTTATCCAAGTCGGCAGCAAAATCTGAATCCACATAGCCTACGAGTCCCTCACCAGCTCTGCCAAACTTCAAGCAAGCATCAGACGTGTCTCGGAGGTACCTGAAAATCCACTGAACAGCTTTCCAATATTCTTTACCAGGATTAGTCATGTATCTACTCACCAAGCTCATAGCATATGACAAATCAGGACGTGAACAGACCATAGCATACATCAAGGAACCAACAGCACTAGAGTATGGAACTCGAGACATGTACTCCAAATCATCATCAGTAGTAGGACATTGAGTAGATGACAACTTAAAATGCGAAGCAATAGGAGTACTAACAGACTTTGCATCATGCATGTTAAAACGATGAAGAACTTTCTTAATGTAACTTTGCTGACTAAGAAATAAGAACCTAGACTTTCTGTCACGTGTAATTTCCATACGTAGGATTTTCTTAGCAGCACCAAGATCCTTCATCTCAAATTCGCTGCTCAATTGTGACTTGAGGGCAGCGACATCTTTCATGCTCTTGGCAGCAATCAACATATCATCAACATATAACAGCAAGTATATAGGCGATCCATCAACAAACTTAATATACACAGCTATCAAATTCAGACCTCTTAAAGCCATGTGACAACATAAATGAATCAAACCTTTTATACCACTGTCGAGTAGATTGTTTCAAACCGTATAAGAACCTTTTCAACTTACAAACAAGATCCTCCTTACCCGGCACTATGAACCCTTCAGGCTGGTCCATGTATATCTCCTCCTCCAACTCTCCATGCAGAAACACAGTTTTAACATCTAACTGCTCAAGCTCAAGATCATGCATAGCAACAATGGAGAAAAATGTCCGAATAGAACTTCTGACTCCGGGGCGCTCCGCTCTCCTACGTCACAAGCTGGCCTTTATCAGTACATACGAATTTGGATCACCAGAAAACAACAAAAGCTCCATTGCCGGATTTTTTTTTCCTTGGACCAAACTGGCAGACCATGACATGGTCACCAGGTCAGTGTCTTGATCCATTCTCTGATTGCTGTGAGGCTCCTCCGATGAACTGTTATTTTGCCTATATACTTATATGCCTTTTTCATTGCAACCATAGAAATACTTGGGTAGGAGAAAGTCGAGTCTTAAGAATGCATGGTGTTTCATATCAAAAAGAAGAAAAGGCTGAGACAATCCATGTTCTGAACGACATGGCAACTTATACATTTTAAGACATAGGAATCAAGGTCAGTTTTAGCAAATCATCTAGGCAATTTTTGTTCAGATTTTCATTTCCATGCTATTTATCTACAGGTCTTGTGTGTTCCACTTTTCGTTTTTGCAAATTTGTTTGTCAAACTGTGTTCAGAATTTCCCTTCCGACCACATGAATGATGTCCGGGACATGAGGACGCGGCACGGTGCATCCAGCGCGGTCAACAAAGTTGTTTCAGGAATTTTTATTGTGATAAAGACCTCTCTGAGATCAACCCTGTTGATTACAGGTAGGGAACAACTATGTTACTTTTTTCCAATTAGGGAACCTCTATGGTTATTATGTTGATCAGATATTGTGCAAATGCCTGAACAATTTTATCAGCACCCAGTGTGTCAGTGTCGCAACTACCAGATAGATCAACATGTCAATCTACACGAGTTAAAAGCGTCGTCAAGGTGGAATAAATATGATGATGTTTCTTATCATATTTTTTTCCATTAGCCGACACATTGCATGTACACCCTGTTAAATTGTAAAAACGTGCACGTACATGCCAACTAGTATTAATAAAAGAGCAAAAGAGCAAACTTTTGTTGTGCTATGTTGATACATTAAATCATAGCCGTCAAATGTGATCAACGTCCCAGATCAAATGCCGAAACGGTACGTAATCCAGCCTCTCCATCCTCGCCTCTGCCGCATATCGATGCTCCGGCAACGGATCCTGCTACTCCGGCCCCGACCTCCATCCCTACCCCACCGCTAGCGCTTTCCCAACCCCTTCGCCGCTGATCCGGTCACCAGGGCCTCGCCAAACCTCCTCCGGTTTGTTGGAGCTCCTCGGTAGCTCTCGCCAGAAACCCTCTTTTCCTTTTCGAACAGAAATAGAGGGCGAGCAGTGGAGGAATTAGATCTGGGCGTGGGCGGTCGACTTGGTCGGCGCCGTCAGGAACGCCGCCAACGTCCACCGCGAGCGCGAGCAACTTCGCCCCCTGGTCCGCCGCTGCCCCGGCCGTCCTTCACCGCGCGTTCCCTTCAAGCCGGGGCGACATCGTGCGCTTCAGGTATGAATCCCTACGCAGCGTGCCGGGAACGTTGGGGAGGGTGTAGACCGTGATGGGTGAGATAGCAACGCAGGGCGAATGGATGTAGGCCGTCCTCAGTTGGCGTGACCCAAGGGCGACGCTGCTCTTCTGCATCGTCTGCGTGGCTTCTACGGTCATCACGTACACCATGCCGATGAAGGTGATGATCGGTCTGTGGGGCCTGTACGCCATGAGCCCGCTGAGGTTCCGTAGAAGGATGTCGTTCCCACTGATGAACTTCCGGAGGCTTTTTAGATAAAGAATGTATATTAATATCGCGGAGATACAAATTACATCCAGCCTCTGCAACAACGCAATAACCAAAGCTATTACGGATGCACACAGCCGAAAGACAATAAAAAGAAGAAATAAAAAAGAAAAGTCCCGCTACAGAGCTACAGTCCTTGCAGCAGCCGCACAACCACCACCAAGACACCACCTGATGTCCAATTCTTCAAAAGCAGCGCCTTCAAAAAGAACAGTGCCAAGCACAACCAATTAAGGCCAGACCTTGGGTTTTTACCCTGAAGATAGTCCCCGCTCTCAAAACAATGTCTTCAACAAGACCATTGCCAGGCACAACCAATTAAGGCCAGACCTTGGGTTTTCACCCTGAAAGGTAGGACTTTGAACTTCACCTGTGATGTTGCCCCCACTAACAAACCGCTGCTCCGCCTCCTGCAACTCCAAGCAAGTTCCTCATCGTCGCAAAGCCTCCAATCACCATTTGCTAGTCCTTTAATCTCAGCTTTCATGACATTCCCCGCCTCTGACTACACCATGGATTTGCCCATGATGGCACAGAAGCAGAGCTTCACGCCGCTCCCTCCGGCGCGACCGAATCCCTCCGATCCAGTAATCTCTAGGAATTAGCGCATGAAAGATCACCGACGGAGCCTTCCGAAACTCGACACTCTTGCCAGATCAAGGTACCGGCATCAAGCAGATCTTCATCTTGACGTGATTCGGAACCAAGGACCACCGCCTTTATTCGCAAGACCAACGGTCACCACGCCGTCGGTCAACTCCAGCCGGACTGGATGACGGAACGGATCCGCCGATCCAGCCGTGAACCCGGCCGCCACGTCCGGCGAAGGACAAGACCACCACCACCATGCCCGGAGCAGCTGCTCGAGGCGACCTCGACGATGTGAAAATGGCCCCGGATAGCCTCCACACCATCGTCGACGTAGCAGCGGAGGTGCGCGAGATCGAGATCCGATCTAGACCCAGCGGGCCGAGATCCATCCCGTCACCCGCTCTGCCCCTGTCTACTAGCGCCGCCGCCGGCCGTCGCTTGTCCAGATCGCTGCCATCCGCGCCGCCTTCGCTGGAGAGGAAGGGCAGATCGCCGCCGCCCCGGCCCATCCGGCGATCGAGGAGACCACCGCCGCCGCCGCGCCACACGGGCCTTTGCCCAGCGACGCCTATGGCGGCGGCAGAGAGGAGGGGGCGAGGGGAGGCTTGAAGGGCAGCGAGGAGGGGGCACCCCGGGGGCGGCGCGGCGCCGCCGCCTCAGGGGTGGGAGGGTTTCGGGGGCAACAAAGACCTTTTATCTAAACAAAAATCTGCTCTGAACCTTGGTACAGTCTCTGCAAAGAACTTCCGGAGGCCTGTGTGGCGCAACAAAGAACTTCCGGAGGCTGCCTTCCGAAGACGACATCCTGTTCTGATCCTTGGTACAGTCTCTGCAGCTGCGAGATTGCTAACTGACAACGTGATTGATTCAGTTGCCTCTTTCAATCCGCTGATCCTGCAACACAGGGGAACAGGTTCCCACGATCCCCTCCCTTTCCGTTACTCTTAACTTTCGCCATTGTTGGCGGGGTTGCATGCCACGGGCCTCTCGATCCTGCTAGCTCTAGGATCACGCAATGATTTAATTCTGCTCTAGCGCTCTTTACAGGTTCTTATCTGACATGCAGTGGCGGAGCCAGAACTTAATCTCTGTGTAGTCTATGTAATCTTGTGTAGTCAAATACATGTATTTTGTCATTTTTTATTATCTTTTGCATGATTTTTGCCTTTCTTAGACAAAAAGCTGTGTAGTCAAGTGACTACACAGCTCATGTGTGGCTCCGCCACTGCTGACATGAATAGTTTGTGTGAAGCTTTCTGCGTCCTATACAGTCCAGTCAATTTAGATATGTACAAGCAATAATTTGGCTGGTGCCTTATATGTGTAGAAGATTTATGGAAATCTGTCATACTGCTACAGCGACCATACACTGAATCAAATGTTGTATCTGTACTGTTGTTTTACCATGTTTTAATTTGAATAAGTAGTTTAGGACAATAAGAAGTTTGTATTCATTTTTTATTTATTAGGCATGGAATGTTCCCTGTTCAAGGAATCAAGATGTCTGTTGGATCACTAAACTGTAGATGTGATTTTCATTGAATAGTCATTTACCTCCTCAATACATCTTACTGGTAATTTGGTTCAGCTAAACGCATGTCCTTTGTTTATGCAGTTCATTGTATCTTGCAGGTATATTTGTTTCAGCTAAATGGCGGCTCTTTGTTTGTAAAGTTCATTGTGGTATGCAGGTATATTTGTTTCAGATAAATGGATGCCCTTCATTTTTGTAGGTCATTATTTTTTGATACTTACAGGACTTCTATTTCTGAAAGTATAACGCACGTTTCTTAATGCTCTTTTTTGTAGGAATCATAAAACTCCGTGGAATTTCTTGCTGTTGAGGGATGGTCGAGAACCTCCAATACTAGCTAGAGCTGGCATTCTTTGAGGATTGAAGAACATAAAAGAGGTGTGTTGTTAAAGGACTTATTATAATATAAAAATATATGTAAGCCTGGGATCTTCAGGCTCCATAAACCTATATATGCAGGTTACACGATCATATGAAAGGTCAAATGTTCAATATAAGGCTGATTTGCTAGAACTCTCCCTTCTGCATATATGTATTTTCTCTTTGCATGTGTGTTATCTCTGTCATTTGTTTTCCCTATTGTATGTGTGCTAGGAAACATTTCTCATGATGGTTCAAAAGAAGCATTTCTCATGTTTCTGAAGTTGTCCAGTTTATCTTGCAGTACAAGAAGGGATCAATTAGATGATTACATTTTTTATATATTTTCTTAGATTATAAATTTATTGAGTGTTTCATCGAGCAGCTCTTCCTTTGAGCTGTTTATTTTTTCTGCTGGAAGAATTAGTTGATTGCATATGTTCATAAGTTAACCCCATGTGTGAAACAACTGACTTAACCCAGGTCACAGGTGAAAAATACATAACATTGACATGCTCATTTTTTTTCATGTGTGATCTTACATCGTTAGCTGAAATATAACATGGTATTATTGTATTATATAATAGAGCCTACGATTTATATGATGTTATATTGCATAGTGGATTGTCCTTAGGCTGTTTTGAGGAGAAAATGGGATGGCCTGGACGCATTTTTTTCAACCATGTTCACACATCCGGGGCATCATGTGGTCATGAGGGCGGTGGTGGCGGCTAGCTTGCTTCAACATGATGGAATTGTGTTTGAAGTTTGTTGATGGTTGTTATTTAGTTTCTAGGGAACAATTGATATTAGACAGATTAGTCATCAGAAATCGCAATGCACGATGCACTGATGCATTGAGGTTTCTTCCACATTTTGTATGAAAGATTTTGAAATGCGCTGTAATCATGTAAAATGGCCCGTGAGCATATTATTTCAAGGAAGTTATTGAAATATATGTGCTCAATACCGCCTGATTAGCAAGTGGGTATGGATGTGTCTATACGGTTTTCAAATTTAGCAAAAGATCTTGTCAAATAATAGTTTTTATTTCATTGAGACTTATATCGAAAAATGTATATAACCGCGACGGTCACTCTATGGACATATAAGAGCATTTTGAACCATGCAGCATGCCATCGTTAATTCATAGGGAGAAAAGATCGTGCAATTGCACGTGCACATTAACTAGTGTTACAAATGCGTGAATACTGAATTATGAAGAAATTATGTGCCAAGCGATACAACTGAATTTCTGCATAAAGAAAATGTCGAGACGAAATCCAACTTTAACTTACTTCGTGTAGCCTGAAAAGGTACAGTCTCCCTTAAAAAAAACTCAGATGCATTACGTAAATCCAGGTTACAGCTGATTATCTGTGCTAAAAACGCAGATGCATTACCAAAACCCACCGTCAGCCATAGCTTGACAGGGAAAATAAATAAAAATATGTCAGCATTTTTTAAATATGATGCATGTTAAAGTTCATCTATGTGAGTCTAGTCAATAAGGGGGCATTTCTGCGGAAAGTCAATTTGGTGCACATGCATCATGGAGCTTTTTTTTAATAGACATTTTGAAGTCTCAAAAAATTCCAATTTTTTAAAGATGTTGCTAATGAGATAAACCACGGTCGTGCAAAATGGCAGGTTGAAATAATTTGTATTCCGATCTATACAAAAATAACAAATTCTGACAAATCTGATTATTTTATAATTGTGCACTGTTCAGCACCTCAGATCTAGAAATTCCGCCAGCACTTTCCCAACCCCTTCGCCGCTGATCCGGTCACCAGGGCCTCGCCAAACCTCCTCCGGTTTGTTGGAGCTCCTCGACAGCTCTCACCAGAAACCCTCTTTTCCCCTTCGAACAAAAATAGAGGGCGAGCAGTGGAGGAATTAGATCTGGGCGTGGGCGGTCGACTTGGTCGGCGCCGTCGGGAACACCGCCAACGTCCACCGCGAGCGCGAGCAACTTCGCTCCCTGGTCCGCCGCTGCCCCGGCCGTCCTTCACCGCACGTTCCCTTCAAGCCGGGGCGACGTCGTGCGCTTCAGGTATGAACCCCTACGCAGCGTGCCGGGAACGTCGGGGAGGGTGCAGACCGTGATGGGTGAGATAGCAACGCAGGGCGAATGGATGTAGGCCGTCCTCAGCTGGCGTGACCCAAGGGCGACGCTGCTCTTCTGCATCGTCTACGTGGCTTCTGCGGTCATCACGTACACCATGCCGATGAAGGTGATGATCGGTCTGTGGGGCCTGCACGCCATGAGCCCGCCAAGGTTCCGTAGAAGGATGCCGTCCCCGCCGATGAACTTCCGGAGGCTGCCTTCCGAAGACGACATCCTGCTCTGATCCTAGGTACAGTCTCTGCAGCTGCGAGATTGCTAACTGACAACGTGATTGATTTAGTTGCCTCTTTCAATCCGCTGATCCTGCAACACAGGGGAATAGGTTCCCATGATCCCCTCCCTTTCCGTTACTCTTAACTTTCGCCATTGTTGGCAGAGTTGCATGCCACGGGCCTCTCGATCCTGCTAGCTCTAGGATCACGCAATGATTTAATTCTGCTCTAGCGCTCTTTACAGGTTCTTATCTGACATGAATAGTTTGTGTGAAGCTTTCTGCGTCCTATACAGTGCAGTCGATTTAGATATGTACGAGCAATAATTTGGCTGGTGCCTTATATGTGTAGAAGATTTATGGAACTCTGTCATACTGCTACAGCGACCATACACTGAATCAAATGGTGTATCGGTACTGTTGTTTTACCATGTTTTAATTTGAATAAGTAGTTTAGGACAATAAGAAGTTTGTATTCATTTTTTATTTAGGCATGGAATGTTCTCTGTTCAAGGAATCAAGATGTCCGTTGGATCACTAAACTGTAGATGTGATTTTCATTGAATAGTCATTTACCTCCTCAATACATCTTGCTGGTAATTTGGTTCAGCTAAACGCATGTCCTTTGTTTCTGCAGTTCATTGTATCTTGCAGGTATATTTGTTTCAGCTAAATGGCGGCTCTTTGTTTGTAAAGTTCATTGTGGTATGCAGGTATATTTGTTTCAGCTAAATGGATGCCCTTCATTTTTGTAGGTCATTATTTTTTGATACTTGCAGAACTTCTATTTCTGAAAGTATAACGCACGTTTCTTAATGCTCTTTTTTGTAGGAATCAGAAAACTCCGTGGAATTTCTTGCTGTTGAGGGATGGTTGAGAACCTCCAATACTAGCTAGAGCTGGCATTCTTTGAGGATTGAAGAACATAAAAGAGGTGTGCTGTTAAAGGACTTATTATAATATAAGAATATATGGAAGCCTGGGATCTTCAGGCTCCATAAACCTATATATGCAGGTTACACGATCATATCAAAGGTCAAATGTTCAATATAAGGCTGA
Organism: Poa pratensis; assembly: GCA_947311845.1. NCBI lineage: Eukaryota > Viridiplantae > Streptophyta > Magnoliopsida > Poales > Poaceae > Poa > Poa pratensis. The sequence continues at coordinate 262,997 of CAMZMU010000055.1, forward strand.
TTTGCTAGAACTCTTCCTTCTGCATATATGTATTTCTCTTTGCATGTGTGTTATCTCTGTCATTTGTTTTTCCTATTGTATGTGTGCTAGGAAACATTTCTCATGATGGTTCAAAAGAAGCATTTCTCATGTTTCTGAAGTTGTCCAGTTTAACTTGCCGTACAAGAAGGGATCAATTAGATGATTACATTTTTTATATATTTTCTAAGATTACTAATTTATTGAGCGTTTCATCGAGCAGCTCTTCCTTTGAGCTGTTTATTTTTTCTGCTGGAAGAATTAGTTGATTGCATATGTTCATAAGTTAACCCCATGTGTGAAACAACTGACTTAACCCAGATCACTGGTGAAAAATACATAACATTGACATGCTCATTTTTTTTCATGTGTGATCTTACATTGTTAGCTGAAATATAACATGGTATTATTGTATTATATAATAGAGCCTACGATTTATATGATGTTATATTGCATAGTGGATTGTCCTTAGGCTGTTTTGAGGAGAAAATGGGATGGCCTGGACGCATTTTTTTCAACCATGTTCACACATCCGGGGCATCATGTGGTCATGAGGGCGGTGGTGGCGGCTAGCTTGCTTCAATATGATGGAATTGTGTTTGAAGTTTGTTGATGGTTGTTATTTAGTTTCTAGGGAACAATTGTTATTAGATAGATTAGTCATCATAAATCGCAATGCACTGATGCATTGAGGTTTCTTCCACATTTTGTATGAAAGATTTTGAAATGCGCTGTAATCATGTAAAATGGCCTGTGAGCATATTATTTCAAGGAAGTTATTGAAATATATGTGCTCAATACCGCCTGATTAGCAAGTGGGTATGGATGTGTCTATACGGTTTTCAAATTTAGCAAAAGATCTTTTCAAATAATAGTTTTTGTTTCATTGAGACTTATATCGAAAAATATATATAACCGCGACGGTCACTCTATGGACATATACGAGCATTTTGAACCATGCAGCATGTCATCGTTAATTCATAGGGAGAAAAGATCGTGCAATTGCACGTTACGTTAACTAGTGTTACAAATGCGTGAATACTGAATTATGAAGAAATTATGTGCCAAGCAATACAACTGAATTTCTGCATAAAGAAAATGTCGAGACGAAATCCAACTTTAACTTACTTCGTGTAGCCTGAAAAGGTACAGTCTCCCGTAAAAAAACTCAGATGCATTACGTAAATCCAGGTTACAGCTGATTATCTGTGCTAAAAACGCAGATGCATTACCAAACCCACCGTCAGCCATAGCTTGACAGGGAAAAGAAAAGAAAAATTGTCAGCAATTTTTAAATATATGCATGTTAAAGTTCATCTAAGTGAGTCTAGTCAACAAGGGGGCGTTTCTGCGGAAAGTCAATTTGGTGCACATGCATCATGGAGCCTTTTTTTAATAGACATTTTGAAGTCTCAAAAAATTCCAATTTTTTTAAGATGTTGCTAATGAGATAAACAACGGTCGTGCAAAATGGCAGGTCAGAATAGTTTGTATTCTGGTCTATACAAAAATAACAAATTCTGACAAATCTGATTATTTTATAATTGTGCAATGTTCACCACCTCAGATCTAGAAATTTGTTATTTTTTGTAGGATGGAATAAAAAATTGGCTTCAAATTTTCCACAACCAGGTAAGACATCATTATCGACTTCTACGAATTTGTTTTAGATTTTTTTAAACGTATACATATGATTTTGTATTTTTTAGAAATACGGGCTCCTTGGAGCTGTCCTACAAAACACCTCACTCCGCGTTTTTGGTCCTTTAGGGCATGTGCATTGCTGGGCGCTTATCAATACACTTAAACAGAAAAGTATCAGGCCATTTATCCTAGCGTCCATGCAAGAGCCTTGTGCTTAACAATTCTCTTCCTCAATCGGACCGTTGCCGGGCCAGCGTTTCTCCATGGAAGGCCACTCCGGCACCGTGGCCAAACCCTCCGCGCCAGTGGCGTAGCTTAATGGGGGCGAAAAGGGCAGCCGCCCCCCCAGCCCAACTAAAATCCCTTCTCTATCCCCTAATATATAGCCTATATAATCAGTGAAAACCGGCCCATCTTCTCTTCTATTCGCCCCTCCAGCCCATCGTCACCCCTAGAATTTAGCCCAATCTCTGCCACTGCTCTGCGCCCACTACCGTGGACGTAGATGCCATTGTCGCACGGCTCTCATGCCGGGAGACGGACCACTGGACCCTAAATATAATGCATGTCCTAGGGGAGACAGATGTCGTTGCCGTCGCTAGCGTACATTGCATGGGATGAGTCGGCGGAGTCGAGACGTGATCGTTCAGCGATTTTTTTTTTAGATATAAAGGGCCCCGCCCCGGTTCCATTTCATATAGAAAAGAAAATCATCATGTCCTACATCAGCATTACAGCACTCGAGAACGATTAAGCATCGCCCTAGAAACAGCAAAATAAAGAGTAGCCCGCAGATGACAGCATTTGTGAACCGCTCAACGAGCAACCAGGCTAGGGTTCGAACTACTAGACCAACAGACTACTTAACCAGCAACTACTGCAGCAAACACCCTCCAGAGGAAGAGAAGATCACTTTTGGATCACCCTCCAGCTTTCGCCATCTTGGAACATCACCAGAGAGGCAGTCTCAAGCGCCTTGGCCAGCATCAGCGTGGTGCTATTCCAGCTCTCATCAACCTGATGGCAGCTGAGATTCTTCTTCGTTCGCTTCTTCCGAGTTTCCAGCGGGGTACGGATCTCTCACCCTGGATTTGGCCATGTCAAGAGAGGAGGGCCATGAGCTAGCTGCTCCACCTTCTCCATCATCACGACCATGGAGTCCTTGGCAGCGCCTGAGAGCAGAATGAGCCACTGGGAAAGAAAATAACTTAACTTTCTCCAGATCACCTGCATACCCAACCAACATTTCTGTTAAAACAGATATCATTGCGAATTTTCCACAAAACCCACATAGCTGCGGCATGGAAAACATTTATCGCTTCATTTTTCGATTCACTGAGCCAGAGCCCAGCAACCACCTCAAAAGAGGCAGGGACAACCAGTTCCCTGTTATTCTGCTTATCTCTTCCCATACAAGTTTAGACACAGCACATTCAAAGAATAAATGGCTGCAAGTTTCAGGGGTAGAGCAAAATACACAAGAAAGATCATCCACATTTTGTCTCTTCACTAAATTATCTCTAGTGAGATTTTATTGTGAGAGACAAGCCAAAGGAAAAAATGAATTCGAGGGGGAACTTTGATTTTCCAGACTGCATGCACATGTGTAGGTTTAACACCATTAAAGTTAATTACTGCATACATAGATCCAACAGTATAAATCCCCTTAGAATCAAATTCCAAAGAATAGCATCAGAATCATTAGTAAATTGGATAGATTCCGCAATACTAACTAACTCATACCATAAAACCATAAGCCTCTGATCAAAACATCTCCTAAAGGAGAGTCTGACCTGCGCGCCATCCCACACCTCAACAACTACTGCATTTTGTTCATTACATAAAATGTACAGTTCCCAGTATTGGATGGCCAAGCTGGAATTACCAAACCAGTGGTCCTCCCAAAACTTGACTTTTTTACCATCCCCTATTTTCCATTGGTACCCTATTTTAGCTGCATTCGTGGCCCACATCACTCCTTTCCAAAAAGGAGAGACACCAGCAGGCGTACTATGAAAAATATTCGGATCGTTAACATTGTACTTGTGGTCAATAATTTGCTTCCACAGTTTATCATCATCTAAATTGTACTTCTTAATCCAAGAAGCTAACAAACAAAGATTCATTTGAGCTATATCAGGGATACCTAATCCCCCAAACTCTTTCTTCTGGGAAACTAGACCCCAGTTAGCTAGATGATATTTAAAATGTCCCTCATAATTGTCCCACAAGCAGTGCGCTAGCTGGGAATTAATCAAGGCTATGGCCCATTTGGGAAATTTAATCACACTGAGCAAATAAAGTGGAATGCTGGCAAGAACACTCCTAACCAATTCTAATTTGGCTGCGTGAGACATAAGCCTCCCTCTCCAACCTGCAGCTTTTTTATTAACTTATCAATAATAGGCTGCAGGTCCTCTTTTCTTAGCTTACTATGGTGAAGAGGGACCCCTAAATATTTAAGGGGAAACTCACCAAGCTTACAGCTCAGGATCTGGGCAAAAACCTGAGCTTCCTCCTCACTTAAGTTCAAAGCTACCAGATCACACTTATGAAAGTTGATCCGCATTCCAGATAATTGTTCAAAACACGATAAAAGCCATTTAAGATTTAACACGCACTCTTTCTCAGCTTCAAGAAAGAGCAGGGTATCATCAGCATATTGCATACTAATGATCCCTGTTCTATTAAATCCACGTAGCAAACCAGTAATTAGGTTGTTATTTGCAGCTTTAATGAGCATTCTAGTGAACACATCAGCTACTAAATTGAACAAGATGGGCGACGCAGGGTCTCCCTGCCTCACACCTCTACTAGTAATGAAGAAACTACTGTTTACATCATTAAGTCTAACTCCTACCGACCCTTGTTCCAACAAAGATTTGATCAGGTAAATAAATTTCTTGCCAAAACCTCTAGCTTCTAGCATCTTGAACAAGAAACCTCTGTCAACTCTATCGTACGCTTTTTCGTAATCCAGTTTAAAGATAAACCCAGACTGGTTACTATGATACACCTCATGAATAATTTCATGGGCCGCCACAACGCTTTCTAAAATAAAACGCCCTCTAATGAAGGCTGTCTGGTTTGGAGAAATAAGTTTCTCGCACACCACTCCAAGTCTGTTCGTAACACACTTAGAGAAAATTTTAAAACTACAGTTCGTTAAAGCAATCGGTCTGAATTTCTGTATAGTTACAGCATCAGGTTCCTTTGGAATTAAAGTCAACAGCGAAAAATTGAGCCGGAATAGCTCGAGATCACATTTATTCCAATCATTAAACATATTAAGTAAATCGGTTTTGATTAGCTCCCAAAACTTTTGATAAAAAAGAAAAGGTAATCCATCAGGACCAGGAGCTCCTTCGGCATATGAACCAAAGACAGCAACCTTAACCTCCTCTTCTGAGAAATCTTTCTCAAGAAAGTTATTTTGTTCATCCGTCACTTTATCCACGGAATCCCAAAAATCGGGGGCCAATCAACATCAATCTTATGCTCTGCACTAAAGAGAGACTTATAATAACATATAGCAATGTCAAGCATACCTGCAGTATCAGTAACTACACCAGAAGGACCATGCAGCTCAGAGATCTGCTTCTTCCTCCTCCTTTGATTTGCCACTGCATGGAAGTATGACGTGTTCCTATCACCTTCCTGAATCTGTCTTTCCCTGGATCTCCTCATTCTTCCAAATATCTGAAAGTTCAGAAGCAATCATTTTCATTCTACCTTTAGAGGCAGGAGAAAGACACACAGTTTCAGAAAAAACATCTAGCTGATCATATTCAGCAACCAGCTCTTGTTTATACTTAAACTGAGCTGATTCCACATTTGCACACCACCCTTTAGTCGATCTTCTTAGGGTTCTAACTTTAAATTGCCATACATCAATCGACTTAGAGTATCGACAAGGGGTGGACCAAGCCTTCCTACCTATATTGTTTATTCTTTGGCGGCACAAAGGCGCCAGTGTCCACTACTAGAGGAGTGTGATCGCTACCAACTCTAGGTAAAGTTTTAACCTGACACGCAGGATATAAGCTATCCCAACAGGTCGAGATAAAGACTCTATCTAGAGTGGCCATGACAGCATCATCTCGGTTATTACTCCAAGTATATCTACGACCAGCACTTTTAATCTCCATTAAACCAAACTTGTTTACCCAATCGTTAAACAAATCGGCCCAATGTTGATTAATATTACCAGTATTCTTCTCAGAAATATCTCTAATCAAATTAAAGTCACCTCCCACTAAGGTGGGACCTGACCAACCTGCGCATACATTGTGTAGTTCGTTGATGAACTCAAGTTTATGTGCCTCATATGCAGACCCATAAACGGCTATCAACCTCCACACCACTGCACTCTGTTTATCACTAATTAAGCAAGAGATGCAGAAATCATGTATACGCCAGGAAACTACTGCATAAGCCTCACTGTTAATACCTACCAGGATACCCCCGGCAGTACCAACAGCCGGCAGCCATTTCCAAAGATACTTATCCTGAGCATCTAAGGTTAGCAGCTGCGCAAGAGTAAAACTCTCTTTCTTAGTCTCAGAAAAACAAATAAAATAAGGGCGATTAACTCTAATGAGATCACCCGCTCTTGGTAGTCTACCAGGTCCATTCAGACCTTTATTATTCCAAATAAGACCTACTACCATTATGATTTAAAATTTAACCTACGTTTACTGTGTTTTTTTCCTGTTTGACACCTCAATCCAAGGTGTATCACAGGGAAAAACCTCACTAGTGTGAGCAGATTCTGTAGGGGATTTCATCTCATAATCGGATGATGTCTCCACCACATTATCTTCATGTGTAACATCTAAATTAGCAGGCAGGAACATATCAGGATGGTTTTCCTGAAAGATCCGGTCCTGTGACATACTCGGTTTTATCTAGGTAGCCCAGCTCAGTTTGGGTTTCTAACCCTAGGCCCTAGCCGCCACCCGCCAGGTACTGTCGCTGCGAAATCCCGCACACGGCCGGACGACATCGTCCTTCTATTCGAGATCCGCCGTCGTTAATTTACATCCCCAGCTAATCCACGCAACCCTCTCTCCCTTGGTCGCTCCGACTACAAAATCCATGGCTAGTCGGGAGGAGGGAGTCAGCATCTTTAGGGAGTGGGACGCGGACATGATAAAGAAGCGCAAGTGTGAGTTGATTATTTGATTTTCGAGCTTTCTTGCTGCTGCTGCCTTGTTCTTCCTTTAATTCCATGGCTACTTATTACTAGTTGCAACCCCTCTAATTAAGTGCTAGAGTACGTACTGACGGCCGGTGTGGTGGTTGATCATACATTTAGTTCAAGAAACTCTTAAAAAGGAGTACGAAGATGAGATGGAGCGCCTTTGGAAGAAGCACGCGAAAGATCACCCTGATCCACAAGTCACTCCATTCAATGAGAAACCATTCGGTCTCCCTTTCAACGAGATTTTGCACTATCATAAGAACAGTGCTGTCTCAATTGGTTTGTTCAGCGGTAATTGTTCTGATACGTATAATTAAGCTACTATGGTTTTCTTCAAGTTCATATTCACTCGTCCCTCCTAGTGATTGACTTGAAAATATAATCACCATCTTGTGCAGGAGAAGTCATGGTATACGCATGCTCTGGAACAGCTGTTCAGTATCTTAACGATAAGCTTCAAATCCACCATACGATATTTGTGACCACCAGGTGTTTGGTCCAAAGTTTTGAAAGCAATAGAACCAGAGATGATAACCTTAGGGTTGGTGCTGCTACTCATAGTTTTCCAGTGATATATTACTGCTTTGTTCATCTATAAAAGCTAATCGTGATCAAACAACCAGTGTTGTTGTACTGAGGTTTTTCGATCTCATGACAGGTTCGAGTGCGTCTTCCTAATAAGGAAATTATCTCTGGTTTCCTGGGACTGTATGATGACAATATTGCTATTGTCACGGCCTTCACCCTAGCACATGTATACCCTGTGAATACCGAGCCTGATGTGGATCGGCTACCAAACACAGATTCTCCTAACCTATATGCACTTGGCCGTACCTACGGTGGTGATTTGATGGGCGCGAAATGTTATTCTCCTTCTTATTGCGCTGAAGCCGGTGTGTCGTCTTGCCGTGGTGTTATCACACATGTACACTCTTGTTTTTTTCTTCTTACTTTTTGGCATGAACCTTTCCCTTTGTAATCCTCACCACTTTCAACAGGCTGGACTTGGAGGGCCGGTTATAGAACGTGACCAAGATGGAGATGAACACTTTGTTGGGATGATGGTTGAAGTGCCTGAGGCTGAAGCTACTGCGGTTGAAGTGTATGTAAAATTTCTGCCCACAAAGTTAGTTGATCAAGCGTTGCAGCGTTTCGCTCGGTCGGTGACTGAAACTACCTTCTTACGGGAATACTCTTTGCCTAAAGGTATAAAGAGCGTTCTCCCTACGGGATTTAAGTTAAGATCTCTGATGCTAAAATCCTTGGGCTATCCCCTACCACCACCACTCGTGTTTGAGCTCTGTGGGAGCTTACTTGGTACGTTTGAAGAGATGTTTGGTGAACTTCATGCTTGTGAAGGGTTTCCTTGGGATCTCTATAGCTATGGTCCAGAGTCTATCTGGGAAAGGCTTGGAAAAGATGTTGTCCAGAATTTATCTCGAAGTGTCGTCTCAGTTTCTTCATTCCAGGGAGACACGAAGTTTTTTGCTTGCACAGGTTTGCTTATAACAAGTAAGAACGGCCAGTTTGTCCTTACATCGGCCAGTTTGTTTAGAACTGGTGATGTTGATGACAAGATTGACTCGACCTTGACGATTGAGGTGTTTCTCTCTCAAGAAGAACATGTGTCGGGGCGATTGGTTATGTACCATCAAGGTTACAACATTGCCATTGTCAGCCTCATTAATGACCTGGGTGCTGTTTTTGCACAAGATATTTTCGAAGTCCCAAAGTCATCTAAATCTAAGGAGGTGGTAGCTATTGGGCGTCCAACCAAAGAACATGAGGGGTTATTAATGGCTGCAAAAGGTAAACTGAAGTGCAGAAGAAACAAAGACAAGGGTTCACGCAAAGAACTCAAGCTGTCCACTTGTAAAATCAAGAAGGTTGGAATTGGAGGGCCCCTTATTCGTTTTGAAGATGGGAGTTTTATTGGCATGAACTTTTATGATGGAAGTGGACCAACTCCTTTTCTGCCAAGGAGCAAAGCTGTAAAAATTTTAAAGAGAGGGTTTAATCTTCTGTCCAGAAAAGAATTAGCCCATCCCATTAGCCTCGACATGGACACAGAGGTGATGCTGCAAAGAAAAACCGGTGGCATGTTCCCAAACCATATTGGTATCTTGGTGGTAATGGTGATCCTCTCGACTTGCTTGTTGGGAAAGTTTGCATGTAAACGTCAAGCTGCTGATGTAGCATGGTCAGTTCCATCCATGGTCTAGCTAATATTTATTTATGGTACCTGCTACCCCGCCAAGTATATGAGGAAATGTAAAAATATAGATTTATCTTAGTATTTAATCTACCCTCACAGTGTGTAATCAATAATTTCTGTTATGCCAATAAAATTAAGTTTTCTTTTCTTTTTCTCCACTGAATCATTTTCACATACGGTTTTCTCCACCTGCCCGGTACAAACCCCACTCTCTCACACTCTTTGTTCGCCCCCGATGCATATCTCTCGCGACACATTGCTCTCGCTTGAGACGCCGACGACTCCCCCGTGCCCCATGCTGCTTAGGCTACCTACCATGAACATTCTTAAATGGATATGTGTTCTTAAAAAAGAGTGATGGTCATGTTTCTACGCTCGTGTTTTGGGGTATGTGAAATGTTATCGTGTTGAATTAAGAGCTGAGCTGCTATATTTTGTGTCTGCAGATGGTGATTGGATTCTTGTTTCTGTTGAGCATGACATGGGTGGGGTCTGCTACGAGTTTGCGAGACAATTGCTGGCCCAAAATGATGTTAAAACAAAAATTGAAGATCTTAACTGGAGCTTAAATAAGTCTTGCATGTCGTCGTTCTCCTCATGTATCAAAGCTACCTAAGCTTGACAGTAACTTTCTATCACACTCTGTAATTTTCAAACCTAGATAAATTGATTTTATTAAGAAAGTATTTCTTGGACACATCAGGATCCCTATGAAAGCAAATGGTTAACGTAGTTCACTGTCTCTTTAGACCAACAAAGCAAAGCTGCCGGAATCTCCGGTCTAGGCAGCAGAAACTATTAATTAGTAAGCAGATGAGTATACTCCTAGCAAAGGAGCATTAGCACTGACGTTGTGCGTCACTAGACAATTATAAGGACAGGGCTATTTCGCCATATTTTGTTTGTGCTTGCCACGGTTTGGGCCTGCTCGATCTGGGCTTCGTAATCAGATGCGGATACCGGATCCAAGGATTCCACATATATATTCCTGGATCCCTATTAAACACTAGTTGACATGTACGTGCAATCGCACGTCTTCATAATTAAATGAACAATTTACAAGTAGGAAATGACATACCAAGATCACATGTATTAATTCTTTTTCACTTTTGTAACATGTACAAGTGCACTGACTGCTGAGAAACCTCTACAAGGTGCCTACCCAGTCCTCCACCGTGAGCTTCCTCTGAGCGCCCCCACGGCCTCATCGGTTCTCCACCTTGAGTGATCCTAAGGATCGATTGATTTGATCGAAAAAGTGAGTCTACAACCTCGTTTGAGTCTCTCTGTCTTATCGCACACCATTCATTATATTTGGTTGCTTCAAGATTGGTGCTAACATTTTACAAAAAACGTCCATCAACAAAGTCTAATTCGTACCAAGAGGTAGTTCAAACTATTATAGCACGCACCTTACTTTTCAAAACAAACTCATTTCTCATTTTGGAGAACTTTTTTTTAGAATTAACTGCTTTGGATATTTTAATTACCTTCCTTAGATCTTGGGAAGGAACCGACCGGATCCAGAAGAAACGCATTAACCATATTCGGAAAAGAACCAAATCCAATCTTGAAATTATCAAATAAAAGGAAATCACATCGGTGCGAAACATGAACGTAATCACCGGGTCCTTGTGATGAGATTACACACCCACATGGCACAAAAGCTACTCATCCCCAGTAGCTCCATAATTAGCATGAAATTTTTCCTATCATATCCTGAAACTACAGAGACAAAATTAGCAAGAGAAAAAATATATAGAGAAGTTGGTAAAAGTCACGGGAACACCACTCAGAACAAACCATAGGCATCATTCAGCAAGGCGAATCTAACATGCTTCATAGCAGCGTTCATCGCTTGCTTGTGCTAGCGGCCATACGTGCACGCTGGAAGGAGACCAAGTCATTGAATCGATCGGCAGTTCACAAGCGCATCCCGTCCATCTCCTGACACACCATATCTGCAACATGAGGCATTGCTCGCTGCTCGCCTGCTCGGCCATCTGGCTTGCGGCGGGAGCATGATGCGGTGGCGTGTGTGGAAGACGGCCACGCCGAGATAAAGTTATGTGTACAGATTGGTGTCACTGCCTGCCGAGGCCATGCTTGCCATTGAGTATGTCATCTCAACAGAACAAAACTCTGAATATTCAGACCGACCGATCCTCAGAGAAACTGTTTTAGGAACATAGGCATGCCTAACCATGCAAGTATGCAACATCATTTAACAGTTAGCATATCACAGCATGGATGCATACATAAGAAGCTGCCACATGCACCGGAGCCCAAAGTAGAGCAGCTGCCTGTCCCACGCACTTGCGCCATGGAGCCGTGGAGGAAGCTCTTGACGTTGAACCCAATCATGACAGAGAAGCTGGTGGCGACTGGTGAGCATGTAGAGGGTGATTTCGCCGCACCTGCTGGATGGCGAGCGACGGGACGCCATGGAGGTGCGTAAGCGCGCGCCCGCCATCTTCGAGTTGGAGCAGCGCGCCAGTGCCAACAGGCACATCCGCATAGCCGGGACTCTTTTACAGTTCGAACTGCTTGTCGTGCTCATGGTCCTCTGCCATGATGGCGGTCAGGACTCCAGGAGTCCGCAGAACATGTCGTCGCTCCTGTGGAAGACAGCCAGCGAGCGCGAGATACCAATTCCGTGTGTTTTGTTTCTGTTCGCCGTGTGTGATCTCAAAGCGGATTTTTTATCAAGCTCGTGCTACGTACAATTAAGGAACCATTTCTTTAGGTGGTGGCACAATCCCACGAAGTTGAAAAGGTGTGTTGAGTTGTCAAATATTGGAGCGATCTATAGCGTTGATCGGTTATTGAACGGCACAAATTTAATGTATCCCGAACATGTTTGCTCTTTTAATAGTAAGTATAGATATATATATTCCTGGCGACAAGCAAACGAGACTACGAGAGCAAGGCTGAGAGACCCGACTCAATCGTGAAATAGGCATATCGATCCATCCGGCCATGGACGACTCAGCAGACAAGACGAAGAAGATGTCGTACATACCTCACGAGCTCGTCATGCTGATCCTGGCCCGTCTGCCAGGTGAGTCGTTGCTACGGTTCTGCCGCGTGTGCAAGGCGTGGCGCTCCACCATCTCCAACGACGCTTCCTTCCGCCACGCCCTTCTCCGCAGACGCCATGAGCTTCTCCGCATCCCCTCAATAAGGAATATATGTCCATTATTTATGAACGAAGACACCGAGCGTGAGGCAGAAGGAGACTCGCCGGAAGCATGCTACGGGAGACAAATCCGACGGTTTCTTTTGAAACTCGAAACCCCACAGGTCCGTAAAGGACCTCGCCTAGAAGTGCGGCGTCTGTGGGATACCCCCGGTCTGTTAGCCCGCGCCCCTGTGACCTCGTGGGTTCAATGCTATCCAACACGAGCAACGACGAAGAACAAGAAGCAGGAAACTAGCCCCAAGGAAAATGATTGTAGGTTGATTTTGTGATTTTTTTTTTGTTATTCGATACAGGCCGTCACTCCATGTATATAAGAGGTGACTGGACTTTTCATGCAAAACACAGGTTTGGATTCACGTCCAAAACCCTACTTTGGGTCAAATTCAGATATTTTGGTCCAAACTTTTCGTAACAACTCGATTAAAAAGTTTGTCGGGCGGAGGGATGGCAGATGTGGACCAGATCAGGCAAGCCCTCTTGAGTCTTGTCTGTTATTTTGATGTGTTCCAAATTCATATAAAGATATAAAGTGAGCGGCTAACTTCGGAGCGAAGCGGAGGCCCGTCGCCGGAGGCTTGGCCCGTCACGAGCTCGTCACGCTGATACTCGACCGTCTGCCGCTGGAGCCGCTGCTGCGGTTCAGACGCGTGTGCAAGGCGTGGCAATTTACCATCCACGCCGACGCTTCCCTCCGCATCGCGCTCCTCTGCATTCCCTCCTCAGCGATACCTGCTCATTCATCGTGCGTACACCAAGGCGCGTGCCGAGCGCAAGGCCGGGCCGAAAGCACGCACGGCACGCAGGACTATGCGGCGAGTGCTTTTGAAATTTGAAACCCGGCCACACGTCTGAGAGACCCCGTCTCGACTCTGGATGTGTGGCGATTGTTGTTAGATGACCTCGTCGGTTCGCCTGCCCCTATGATCTCGTTGATTCAATGCTATCCAACACGGACAACATCGAAGAATGAGAAGTAGGAAACTAGGGCGAAGGAAAAAGTTTGTAGATTGATTTTGTTGTTTTTTTATTCAATTGGCCGTCACCTCGGAGTCGTTGCTTTCGTGCAAGAAACAGGTTTGGATTCACATCCAAAACCTTACTTAGGTCTAGTTCAGATGTTTAAACAACGTTGATGTTTATTTTATTTTGCATTTGAGGTCATCCGTCATCTTGATGGTTGTTTGGATTTCCGTAGCCTGAAACCTCAGATGCAGCGCAGAGGATAGCTCGGCCTTCATCTATACCATTTTTGTTTCATTCCTACATATCACAAACGACGTTGGATTGAGATGATTCAAATATCAAAGTTGTTCATCTCGAAAAGAAGAATAACTTACATGTTGACACTTTTCCCTTCAAGACGATCTTGAGGGCGATTCGGTGCAAGCAAACACGGATGGTCAATGGAAAACTTCCAAACTTCATTATTGTTACTCCTCGCATCCGAGCTCTGATTGAGTAATCTCTGTATCTATATATATTATCGAAAAGGGAAATCCAATTATGTGATTCAATATTTCAATTTATACGATTAAACTCGTGTCAACCTTTGTGCCCCCTCTTAGCTTGTCTCATGCCAATTTTTGGTGTGAACACATGCCTCTTTTTTTGGCAAATCTTGCGCTCCAAAAAATATTTTGCACCATCGTTGTTTTAAGAGTGATGTTAATACTTCATCGGCCATATGCTCTTATGGTGATAGTATTAAATCGGCAATATGTGTATTTCAAATTCTTTTACTTCTTTCCCATTAGACACCATATTGGTCTTACTAAATCATCACCATGTAGCCCCTACTACTAGAAGACCAGGTATGTCAAAAGATTCACCACAACACCGCCATCAACAAGCATTTTAGTAACCGGTGATGCGTTAATGTGCCCCTTGACGTACAATTGCTTCAATTCTTTAACGGGCTCCTTTGCCTTCTTGAGACGGCATTCTTGAGACTGAAGTCCCGCTGTGCTACCTTCCCCTGCTCACCTATGGCACGAAATCCAGCAGGTAAGTAATTAACCATATTGATATGCATACCTTCTCTGATCGGTGGCGTGGGGGTCAAATTCATACATATCTCTTCGTTATCTTTTAATGTGTACACCGGTTCTGGAGTTCATCAGTTGCGGGGAATGTAGAAAGTGGGGTAGATGTAGCAATAAACGTCATCCTCATTGGGTAACACTGAGGCTGCTATAATTAATGTGGAAATTGCAGTATCGTTTACTCCCTCCGTTTTAAAATACTTGACATGGATTTGTCCAAAAATAGATGTATCTACATACTAAAACATGTGTAGATACATCCATAATTATACAAATCCAAATCAAGTATTTTGAATCGGAGGGAGTATTTGCTTGGGTACCCAAACTTTCTTTAAATGAAGCATGGACCAGATTTTAGAAGATTCGTCCCTTCGTTTCTCTGTAGTTGTTCCAGCCTTCCTTTTTTTTTGAAGAGAGGATCGGTCCCGAAGGACCGTTTCCATCAGATCTTTGCAAAAAAAAACCTCCATATGCAATGATGTAGTTAGTAATTTTATTTAGAACGTTTCTAATCTCATCTAGTTCTATAGACGCATGAACAAACGGGATGGGCCTGCATTAGCGATGAAGTTGTGCATCACGAGACAAGGGCCATTTCGCCATACTTTTCGTGCTTGCCACGGTTTGGGCCTGGTCAGCTGGGCTTCGTAATCCATTGCGGATACGGAATCTCAAGGAAGGATATATACCGGCCCGTCATGGCGACACGCAACCGATCGAGGGCAAGGCTGAGAGACTCGACCAACTCGATCGATCCTGAGATAGAAGATCGATCCATCCGGCCATGGACGACGCCGCCGCAGAGACGGCAGCAAAGAAGACGGAGAAGATGGCGTACATACCTCACGAGCTCGTCACGCTGATCCTCGCCCGTCTGCCGGTGGAGCCGCTTGTACGGTTCACCCGCGTGCAGTGGCGGAGCCAGAACTTCAACACTGTGTTGTCAGTGCAAAACTGTGTAGTCAAATACACGTATTTGTATTGATTTTATTTATTTTTTACACGGAATTTGCTTGCAGTTTCAAAAAAACTGTGTAGTCACTTGACTACACAGTTATAGTGTGGCTCCGCCACTGCCCGCGTGTGCAAGGCGTGGCGCTTCACCATCTACGCCGAGCTCGTCCGCATCCTTCGTCCGTCGTACACAATGGCGTGCGTCGAGGCCGGAGGAGACTCGCCGGAAGCGTGCGCGGTACGCAGGACAATGGGGGAACACGAACAACGTCGAAGAATGAGAAGCAGCAAACTAGTGCGAATGGAAAAGTTCGTATATTGATTTTGTGATTGCGTTTTTCTTTTTATTTAATCAGTCGTCACCTCTCAAGTATATAAGGGGTTGCTGGACTTTTCATGCAAGAAACAGGTTTGGATTCACGTGCAAAACCTTACTTTGGCTCCAATTCAGATGCTTTGGTCCAAACTTTTTGTAATTGTTCGAGTCAAAACCGTTTGTACCTTCTGTACCCGTTTTGAGACTGTAATACAAATTCCGAACGAGATGACGCCAAAAGAAAAGACAAACAACATTGATGTTTAACACTTTTCATCTGAGGTCATCTTGATGGTCGTTCGTATTTTGAATGTTCGGACAGTCCGGGCTATGTTCTGGTTGTTTACAGTAGGTCGCGGACACAGCGCGGAGGACATCTCGGCCTTCTTCAATACCATTTTTGTTTCGTCCCTACGGATCACATACGACGTTGCATTGAGATGATTCAAATATCAAAGTTGAATACCTTGAAAGAAGAATAACTCATGTTGGCCACTTTTCCATTCGAGGCGACCTTGAGGGCGATTCGGTGCAAGCAAGCATTAATTGGTTGTCAATAAAAAAAATCTTCCGAACTTCATCGGAGCTCCGATTTGAGTAATATCCGTGCCTATTGATATTTTCGGAGAGAGCTATCCAATGGTGGGATTCAATATTCAATTTGATTCCATTAAACTCCTGTCAACCTTTGTGCCTCTTTTTAGCTCATCCCGTGACAATTTTGTGTCTGAACACATGCCTCCTATATTTCGGCAAATCTTGGGTGCCAAAAAATAACTTGCACCACCGCTGTTCTAAGAGCGATGCAAATACTATTTTTCCTTCTAACACATTAAGCATTGTGTCAGTCCGATGTTACTTAAATTATCACCATGTAGCCCCAATTCCTTCAAGACCTGGGTATGTCATAATTCACCACATCACCGCCATCAACAAACATTTTAGCAACCAGTGATCCGTTAATGTGCCCCTTAACGTACACTTGCTTCAACTACTTAGGCCCAGTTCTTTTGAAGCTTCTCAGTGGCTTCTACGTGAAAATAAGCTGAAGCTTAAAAGAACTGGATTTTAAGCCGTTTCCGGGGGAAGCCGGCTTATGCAAATCCTTCACAGTGAGAAAAAGCTGGGTACCCCCTACTTCACGCGGCAGCCGGCAGCTTCCCGCAAATTGCAGCGAACCGTTTTTTGACTTGCCCCTGTCTGGCATCCAAATTACATGGTATTGCCACCGCGCGAGAGAGGCGAACCGGCCTTCTCTTTTCTTTTCTTTCTCCCGAGCAGCTGTTCGCTTTGCTCTCTGTCTCGAGTGAGGGGATCCGCCGCCCGCCCCCGCCTCCGCCGACCTATTCGAGCCGCCCAACCACCGGCCGCCAGGAGCAAACCCGGCGCCGCCGCCGCCTCCGCCGCCAGGAGCAACCCCGGCGCTGCCACCGACTGTCTCCCCAGCGTCGCCCCTCCCGACCCGCCGCCGCATGTCACCCCACAGTTCGCATCTCTCCTCCCGCTTGGCCGGAGCTCCACAGCGCCCCGGCGCTGCCGTCTGCCGCCTCACCGTCGCCCCTGCTCGATACGGTCCGCTGCGACCATCTTCCAGCCGACCACCCGCGAGCACCGAGCTCCAGTCCCACCGTCGAGTCGAGCTGCTGGACTGCATCCAAAAGAACTGGGCCTTAACAGGCTCCTTCGGCTTCTCCAGATGGCATTCTTAGGATTGAAGTCCAGCTGTGCTACCTTCCCCTGCTCGCCTATGGCACGGAATTCAGCAAGTAATTAACCATATTCAGAATATGCATACCTTCTCCGATCAGTGTGGGGGTCAAATTCATACATTTCTTCACTATCTTGTAATGTGAGCACCGATTTCATCAGTTGCGGGGAATGTAGAAAGTGGGGTAGATGATGTAGCAATCATGGCTATCCTCATCGGGTAACACTGAGGCTGCTATAATCTTTCTTGTTTTGGATAACCCGGGAGGACACCACTTATGTCAAGCATATCTGGGTCTGGGATCTCTAAACTTGGCCTTGCTCGTGCTAACTTCATGATCATTATTCATTAGCCAAGGGAACTTGATGGAAAACAATTATGCCATGATTAAAACCAACTGATTTATCAACAATAATTGGCCTTTTAAGTTTCAACTCACGGAAACACACAAAATAAAAGACAACCAATCCGTGAAAGCTCCGGCGACTACCAGAAACTGATAATAAGTTGAGTAGAGCTAGAATACGTTAAAGTAGAACGTGTTGGAAGCATAGTTAAGAGACGGTCAGCCACGGGGCCAGCTCTTCAGAGCTCGTCTGGAGTACATTTTCAGCTGGCTTTCGGTTATTCTTTTTGCCATCGCTGAAATGGGCTACATTTACATATAAAATCTTTAATTACTCGACATGGGCTTCTACGGGCCCGTGGCACTACTCAGGAGTCAGGAGCACAACACTCGTCTTCAGTGTGATGACAACCATACAGAACATCAACGCACCAGGTACTACCCTGCCAGTGAGACCAATCAAATGGCTGGAGCAACCATACGCCAGCCCTTCTTCGATGGATGAGTGCAGTGGAATCTACCCCATGAATCCGGTGAGACCAAGCTTGTCCGCCACGTTGTACATCACGAGATCGTTCCACACTGGCCCAAACAGGCGCTCGCCTCCGACGATGAAAGTCGTGGCCCACGTGAGGAGAACCGCAGCGAAGATGGTGAAGCCAATCGCGGATTTCACGACATCTGCAAAGGATTATATCCCAACGTGTAAGGAAGTGCAAATGACATGAAGACCGAAAGACGACAGTGTAAGAAAGTAAGTGCAAGGGACCAAAGTGTAAGCTAAAGGGCCATATTAATATATGATACAAACTATATGGCGAGAGATACATATAACACCATTCATATTAACCCTAAATTGACTCTAGCAGACTAACACCAAGATTATTATCATTTCCTATTTATCCTGTAGATTACACACAAAGCTTGAACATTCGTATTTGCATGTCATACGGACATACCATGAGAAAACCTCAGCACCAATATTTTTCCACACCATGAGGAAGCTCAACTATAAATTTTACCACAAATGACAGCGAAAGAAAAATGTGTGCTTCTTCTCTAAAAGGAATATATATCAAGATGAAGTCTAGTGATAACTAATAGCATCAGGGAAAATGCTGCTGAGAAGTTACAAACTAACTCAGATCACGGAGTCCGACATATTTGTCATGACACCAAACTAAAATCCTTTTTTTAATTTTTGAAAAGCAACTCAAAATTTCTGCACTCATTTCATGATGTCTACATGGTCTAATAAATACCGTCACAAAGAAAGAAAGAAATAAATAAAATAGTTATTTCACAGATTCACAAAATTGTGCTTCATACGTAGGAAAGAATACTGTTATTTCAAGAAACCATTTATACGTGAACACTTTTATCAATGTTAATACAACTAACTTAACCATGTTCACTCTGCCAATTTGGACTACCCGTTACTCTGTTGAGCTGTTTATCTCTAGCGATTATGTTTTAGTTGGAGCTTGGTAACATACAAGTGTCAAGATAACATGCAAGTTTCTCTGAATTAACCGTAATAAAATTTGATCTTAAGGATGGCAACTTTCAGACCACCTCCACTATAGTCATTATGGGATAATTTTCGTTTTAGTACAAGACCAGGCAGTTTGCAATGCACACTGCAGTGCCAAACTACTAATGAACAATAAACATCCGCTGTGTTCAAATTCATACCCCATCTGCCTCTACCAACAGAACCTAGAAAACAAATACTACTCGTCAAACAATTGCTCTTCTGAAAGAATACCAAAGAACTTGTAGGGTTCTCCCAGTGATAGTGATACCACTGTGACTGTGAGATGAATATTAAGTAACTAGGTTGGCCAAAGATATCTTCGTTCATGCAAAGATTAGCCATCTCCTTAAAATCTGACTAGGATAGCAGCCAGCAAATACGCCTTGAAGCAACCAAACCATAATCAGGGTCCATGCTACTGAACTGAAATTGTAGTAATCGACCGGCACTAACAACCAATTCTCCCAGAGAGGCCTCCGGTTTGACAGCATGATGCTCTCAGTTCCAACTCATACAGCGAGTAGAGCACCCAGTTCTCCCTAAATCGCACACACGGCTAAGCGGCACTATAGAGACCACATAATCGCAGCACAAGTTTACAGATAACTTGGTAATTCCAGCAACCAACTAAGCATTCTCTGCAAATCACCAAGGGTGCCAGTTCGATAGCAGTAAAGGTCAATTTCCAACCAAACAAGGCGACCGCAGAGACCGTCAAAATAAGATGAGATCTCCTACTCCTACACGATGAGGAGACTGGGAAGAGGATCGGGATCGGGTGATCTTTACTTACAGGGGCGGATGGGGGCGAAGGCGGCGGGCGAGGGCGGCGGGGGAGCGGAGGACGGGCCAGAAGTAGCAGCAGTTGATGGCCCAGAGCATGGGGAGGCAGGCGAAGCCCCAGAGGAAGAAGCGCCGCGCGTGGCCCTCCGCGTCCTCCAGCGGCATCCCCAGGGGCCCGTCCACCGTCGCCCAGATCGCCGGCGGAGGCGGCGCGCGGCGCGCGGAGGAAGAGGAGGGCGGAGGGCGCCGGCCTGCGGACGCCGGCGGGCGGGACCGGGGGAGGAGGCCGGACTCCTCGTCTACTCCGGGCGCTCCTGCTGCAACCCTCGCCTCCATGACTCTTCTTCCGGGTTTACTTTTCTCGTCGTTGTTGGGTTTGCTTCCTCTTTAAATCGATCTGCTCCCCAAATTGTAGTACCGTAGAAATAAAATGTCAAAATTTACCTTTCGATTTTTTTATAAAATTAATTTTACAAACGTGTGCACATAAGAATGTTAAATTTGAAAACATGCCGAAATTAAACGAAGACTCGATTGAGTACACATTTATTTGGATATAACATGATAATACTTTAATTCATCTCGGCTTACGCATTGGGTTGATAGATATGACAAAGGATCTTCCGGTTTTACTTTTTCTCGTTGCCATCGGATTACCCTTCCTAACCCACTTCCTCAGTGACCAAAATAATTACATCAAAAGTACTAAGAGCTAAACGAGCATGAGGTCACCAAGTGTCGAGAATGAGAGGAATGGTCACTAACTTGAAAAATGGAAACTATCGGTCACCAAATGTACACTAGAAACACGTTGGTCACTCCGTCATGACGGATGACATGGTTGATTGTTTTTTTTTTGCAAATACACTCTTAAAATTTTATTTCTTTTAATTGCCAGGTCTTTTTTTTTCCTTCTTTTGTTTTTCGAGCATCTGACATCGCTGACACGAAAACAACTCGCGCTCTATTGGGCGCACGACAAGCCGGACCTGAGCAGAGTCCAAGCCAATCACAACAGACTTCCTCATACCCTTTTTTTTTGCTGAAAATATCTTGAGCTTTTTATTCCATCATCTTTTTGACTGTAACCAGCAGGAGCTCTGCCATTACATTATTA
This sequence comes from Poa pratensis, assembly GCA_947311845.1. NCBI lineage: Eukaryota > Viridiplantae > Streptophyta > Magnoliopsida > Poales > Poaceae > Poa > Poa pratensis. The sequence goes on from CAMZMU010000055.1 coordinate 284,082, forward strand.
GAAGAAAGAATTGATCCAGTTTAGAAGGGGACCATACAATGCACGGTTAATTACGGGAACCGGCAAAGCCACTCAAAACACTCTAAAATGAATTAAGGCACCTCATCGGAGCCAGAAACAAGAGTCCCTAGGCCCAAGTCCATCGGAAACACCTTGTAATCAGCACAACCAAGCAACAACACCCGAAGATCACTCACCCGACAAAGGGAGAGCTTGCATCTAGCCTTATGAAGACATCCACTAACCATTGACTTGTCCCAGCTCACGAATTGCCTGGAGCGCCATCGGCGAAGAAGGTTGCTTGCACATATGTAGATAAGGCTTCATCTTCTCTTGCACATCTTCCTTGAAGCCTTTCTTTGAAACCTGCCCCTTCGGAAGTTCTCCAAAAGACTCTGCCAATCTGAATTCAGCTCGCTTGAAAATGGGGATGGTGCAGTCTTTGTTCTTCTTTTCCAACCTGCCACTTCGCCTTCCAACCAAGAGGAGCCGTCTTCGATCTGCAAGTTAATTGGTTTATCGAGCAAGGATAGCTTCTCCGTGCAACTGAAATTGCTCAACAGCTCATCCAATAGGGTGGGCGAGATCTGAGAAAGCGGCCCTCCATTGCCACCAAGTGGGAGGTCGGGCTCGAAAACCTTCAAGCTGTGAGAGTCTCTTGACGGTGTCTGCTCCAGAGGCGCGTTCACAACAAAGCTGGCGGCGAAAGTTGCCTTAGTCAGCTCCAGTCCCTTGCAAGCATGCACGACATCATTGACCTTTTGTTGCTCCTCCAAGTGTTGAAGCCAGGACTTGGCTGGGGCAAAATCCACGTCAGGGGGATCATCTACTTGTGGCACCAAAGCTCCACACAGCTCAGTCGAGCAGCTAGCACCAGCAGCCGACTCAACGGGCGCCTCTCCAACCAAGCTAACAGGCAACGCTGCCACGGTCACCCCCAAGCCATTGCATGAGGTCACGACTTGATCAACCTTGTCTTGCTCCTCCATGCCTTGAGGCACCATCTCTAGCGGAGGAAGGTCCAAAACCGGAGGATCATCTGAAGCCTGTGCACTCAAACCACCTAGTACAGACAAGCAACCAGCCCCAACCTCCGTGCTAGCATCCTTGCCATCGCTCACATTGATAGGCAAACACTCATCATGCGTGCCCGATGCTGATGCCAACGGATCGGCAAGAGCAAGCCTTCCACCAACAATCTCCATTAGATCCCAAAGGCCTGAAACTTGCTCAGTCCAACCCTGCACAGAGGCTACCAGCTCGCGAAGGGGCAGGAAGACTTCCTGAGACGAGCTGCGAACATGGCCTGCAATTCAGCGCTCAACACCTCCACCTGAGCCGCAAGGAGAGACTGCAACATCCCCACAACATCGGCAGGAAGGCCAGAACCAGGAACATCTGCCTCAAGATCACGAGGAGCCTCTAGATTGAGCACCTCCTGCTCGGCGACAACCGAGGCCCATGAGCGCTGGGTTCCAAGAGGAGGGGCAGGAGGCGAGCGGCTGCAGGGGCGATGCGCTTGGTCAGCAGTCATGTCCCTCGAGCGGCATGGAGGCGCTGGAGGCGAGCAGTGGCGGCGGCGAGCACCATCTCCACCAGCAGCGGCAGCGGACGGGGGACATGGTGCCGGGCCTGGCATTCCCGCTCGTGATGGCCGGAGCAGCGACATTTCCGGCACCGAACAGGCCCTCGGCAGTCCACGACGAAGTGCTCAGGCGCCAAGCACCGGAAGTAGAGGTCAAGGTCCTCCGCTTGAAGGCGGTGGAGAGCCCAGTCTCCTTCCTGGGTGGCGGAGCAGGCGCCTTCAGAAGCCTCGGGCGACGCCGTCCCCCAACCTGCTCCCATCCCTGCTCCTTCGCCACCAAGGGAACCTCGGAGATGTGCGTCGGCTTGAAATTTGGAGGGAGCTGAGCAGGGGGAGGCGGCAGGAAGAGTCCAGCGCATCCGAGGGAGGGGAAACCGGAGCTCCATCTCCACCAACCAGCCGGCGAGGAGTTTGAAACTGGATCTATGGTGGCTGGGGAGAAGAGGGAGGAGGATGCAGGAGCCATGCGAGATGGGGGAGGGGCGGTGGAGAGCTCTGGATCCAGCTACGCGGCGGCGGCCGGGGCGGCCACGGCGGCGCACGTCGAGTCGCGAGAGCTGGCGGCTAGTGGTGCTCTTTTTTTTATTTATTCCATCATCACAGCACCCTCACTAGGATGCTAGTTACTCCCTCCATTTCAAAATATAAGACGCCCTTTAATTTCGCTGGTCAACGACGTACAACTTTGACCATAATTTGTATTCATAATATGTCCTTAAAATTATTATAAAGATATATCAAATGAAAGAGTTTTGTAAGATGAATCCAACGGTATCGTTTGTACATTCTTAGTCTATATATTTTGTTATATACTGGTGGTCAAAGTTGATCACTAAAGACCAGCATAAAAATAGCGTGTCTTGTATTTTTAAACGGAGGGAGTACAAAGAAGCTAGGGGGAGAAGACATCCAACATTCTGACGCCTCAGAGGTGCATGCCAACTTTTGCACAAAAGTGGGCAGAATGGTTAGATTGTCTCTTTACATGTTGAAAATAAAACGAACTGAAGTCTCTAGCAAGCTTCAATCCCGAACTTTTTTGACATGTCTTTTTTTTTTACATGCATACCCGGATACTACTAGTACTACTACAAGTTCCTCGGAAGAATCGTGCGCGCGAGTTTCTTAGCCTTTGGGAAATATAATTATTACTTTCTCCGTTCTAAATTAATTGACTTCTATTTGTCCATCTATGTATCTAGACATGTTCCTAATCGTGTTGGAGGGTGACGTTAGAGTTAGCTGCGTCGTGAGCTTCCCCAAACAGACGAAGCAAACAGGTTTGGAGCCGATTGAAAGAAGCAGAAGAACCGAATAAGGTACGTACACGGAGCCGACGTACCCTGTATATAACGCCGATTGGTTCGACGGAGATCGTCCTGTCAATCTCACCCGCGACGATCCACGGCTAACCCAGACAAACGATGGCCGTCCGCGGCGGCGATCAGGTGTGGTCGGACCTCCCCGGCGACCTCCTCTCCACGATCTACCTCGGATTCGCATCCGCGTACGACCGTGCGCGCTTCGCTGCTGTCTGCACATCATGGCGCGCCGTCGCGGCATGCCACCCACGGCTGCCGGCTCTGCCGCTGCTGCTCCCATCCACCGGCGACGTCTTGCGCGACCTCAAGGTGCGGGCGTACAGCCCCGAGGATGACAGGTCTCACCAGGTGCCTCTCCCGTGATTCTCACAGGGCAACAGGCTCGTCGGGTCCTACGACGGTGGCTGGATCGCCACCGCGTCTGGCTCCGAAGAGCTGCTCGTCGTCAACCTCTTCTCTGGCGCTCGGACGGTCCTCTCCGTGAACCAGAGGTTTGTTGTGTGTGCATGCCCAACATTCTCCTGGGGAACCGATCCGGCCAAGGTTCGAAAAATCGTCTTCTCAGCCGACCCTTCCTCGAGCAGCTGCATCCTCGCAGCAATAACCAACCACTGCGACCTAGCAATCTGCAGGGTTGGCTTCCCAGATGGTGGGTGGACAACGCAAGGATGTGGAACCGACGCGTACAAGGTGTTCACAGACATCACCTTCTGCAACGGCGAGCTCTATGGCTTAACGCGCACAGAATTGTTGAGGTTCGACATCGGCGTGAACATATACGGCGCTCCGGTCGCCAACCCAATCCACTGCATAGACATGGAAATAAGTGCCTTGCATCTGCCGGGGGTGGAGACCACCACGAGACACATCTTTGAGCTGCGTGGCAAGCTGGCAATAGCAGTGAAGGTGTGTCCAGACAAGGGACACCTTCAAGATGAATTTTTCAAGGTGTTTGAACTAGCCCAAGGAGACACCATGTGGGAAGAGGTGACGAGTTTGGGCGACCACGCCTTGTTCGTCGGGCAAGTGTCCTCCAAGGCGAAGCATGTGTCAATGGCGGGCCAGCGCGGCACGTTGAAAGGGAACCACATCTACTATTCCGAGCAACACTATTGGCTTCCCAAAAATGTGAAGTGCTTATCTTGGTTAGATATCGGTAGTTGCGCGGTGTTGCTGGGAAAGCAAAGGCACGCACCACTTAGAAAAGATCTTGTCACAGGGATATCATTCTTACCAGAATGATAATACCAATATTGGATGTAATAGTTGCATGTGGCTTTGGCCTCCCGACTTTTAATTCCTCGTCCACTATGTCTAATGCAAGCTTATGTTATGTAGAATATTACAATATTCTTTTCATACAGAAATACACAAAAAAAAGTATGTACCGATTATTCATGGTCAAAAGAAACATTATACCATTGAAATATTGGAGGTTCTCTCATAATGTCTTGTTTAATGATTGCTCTATGAGGATCCTCGCCCAGCCCAACCGAGACACCCAAGCGTCGGGGCTCGCGCTGGCCGCCGCTAGATCTGGTTCCACGCCGCACGGTCGCCGCCCCTCTCGTCTCTCGTCTCTCTCTCTCTCTCTTGATGTTTACAACCTTGTCCAGGTCACGGTGGTTTGCAACCGCGGGGCAGACCCGACCGAAATCCTTGGTAGCGGTGAGAGGGGATCCATGGCGGATGCGGGAGAACCGGCGCGGCGTCGGGCTCGTTCGGAGCATCGTGGAGCAGGCGAATTGGGATCGTGCGGGGATGGGATGATGCGAAGGGACACACGTATGGTCGCTAGGGTGCACTCAGAACACCGAACGAACGCTTTATAGACGATCCAACAGAAAAGGCAAAAAAATAAATAAGACAGTGGACCTAGAAATTAGAAGAACTAAATTTTAAGGGGTACTTGTAAAAATAAGTTGGTCATGTCAGCGACTTAACGTCAGTCGTGACGAATTGACCAACGTCTTGCTAATATATAACTTGGTGACCGATAGTTTGAGTTTTTCAAGTTGGTGATCAATCCTCTCATTCTTGCCAACTTGGAGACCTCACGTGCGTTTAACTCAGGTAATAACATGTCAAAAATTAAAGTTTAGTAGTTTTTGAAGTACATATTTTTTTTGGGATGGAGGGATAAATTTATCACGCCTCCGCTTCTACATTGGTCGATGCACCGTGCCTAACAACTAATTTGTCATAACTAGGTCTACAGACCTGAAATTTTGTTTGTTATTAATGCTTGGACCTTTTCTTTTCCATTGAACAAAAAATTGAACTAAAATCGTCATTAGCCCAAAAAGATAAATACAAGACAAACGATGATTCAAAGGGAGCAATCTAAATTAATTACTGGTTCATTTTATTTCATAATATTGCACGCAGATTTTTCAAAAACCCATATGTTGGAAGCATTCATGCGTAGACCAGAAAAATTGTATCTTATTCTAATCAAATAACTGATTCTATTTTGCTTAACCTTATGCCTGATCGAATATGAGACGATTCAGATCAGATCGTCAATATACCAGAATATAAGACAAAAAAAAGCAATGGCAAAATAAGACAATATTTCTGCTCTTGTGTCTTCGATTTACAACCGCTTCGCATTATATCTATGGAGCAATTACACAACACTGATGTGTAGTGACATCGATCTATGCACAAGACATTCCTTTTGTTATCTCGTGGAGCCATCCATCATATTCTCTCATAGTCGAGTTTGTCAGACTGCAAAGGAAATAAACTCCAATCACAAATGCAATAAAAAAAATTAGCCGCATCGTATATATGGACATTATCGATCAGTAGGTTTATTGCGATAATAGTCCCAAATCAAGAGAGGTTAAATATTTTTTGGTGAGCATATTATTTGGAAAATACTATCAGATGGTCTTACAAAGACCATGTCTATGTCAAAATAATAACTGGTGTTGAACTGTTGACTATACCTTGATGAGCATATAAGTCGGTAGCCACGCCGGAGGGGTGGGGATCCCCACCCACGCAATCTGCAAAAGATAGATCCATAATTCAGTCGCAAAGAATTTACAAGACATATGTTGATGACTAAGATTCATCTAAAACTAATGAGTAAAGCAATAGAATGTTCAAGCAAAAATAAATCATGAGGTGGCTATAGTTACCAGGGCATACTCTCCAGTTTCAAAGACTCTAATGTCTAGAACCTGCACTCGATAAGCGGTGATTAGAAAAATGAACTCTTGTCCAGATAATTACTGATGTCATAATAAACTAGGATCACGAAGTTGATGATTGTAGTAGTTACCTCGCCACGGTCTTCGTAGATGTAGTCTAGCCCCTTGTAGAAGGGTGGATGCCCCACTGAAAGGTACTGAAATTAACAGATCATGTGTAATAAGCAGAAGCCAATAAACTAATTTACTCACTATCATTGAAGTAGTCACTAGTCAGTAAGGAACAAATTAGCCGCAAGCAGTGTTTCAAATTTATATTACAGAGATGTTTTGGATATTATGCAGGATAGACTTTAATGAAAAAATTGGAAAAATAAAAATTGAGTGCATCGACCAAATACACGCTTTACATTGATGCTGTTAAGATACTTCTCCTTCTCGACGCGCACGATCTGCCCTTTCTTCACTGCACAAGTGAACGAACAGATGCAGTGCAGAAGTTCAGTTAGTTAACTGAAGACACGATCGCTCCAACTGAATCAATGCACATGTACTACTACGAATTTTGAAGCGTCGATCTTACTGGAGTAGACGGGCTTCTTCTTGAGGATCCTCTTGGGCGCCGGTGCCGCGCTTTCAGCAGGGGCTGCCGCAGCCGGCTTCGCCTCGCCGGCCGGGTCGGCGGCCGCGGCGGCGACCTTGACACGCCTGCAGGCCGACGACGCGGACGGCACCCATTTCGCCACTGACGACGCCGGCGAAGTGGACGTACGGCAGAAGAGAGCACGCGGCGACGAGGCGAGAGCTTCCATATGGCCGCGCGTCAGGAACAAACCGCGACGTACTAGGCGCCACGAGAAATCGCGTCCGCGGCGGATAAGGTAAGCTCTCTCGCGGCCTCCACGTACGGACGGCGCTCGAATGGAGAGTTGGGCCAAAGGCCGTAGCGCGCTCGCCTTTACAATCCGGCCAGCCCATGTGCGCGTGAATTGTACACAGGGGCCAGATTCCTTCGATTCGATTCTTTTTTAGTTTGTCATTTTTTTTCTTCAAATTCGGTAGTAGTATCGTTCCTGCTCTACCTCGAGACAAAAACTCCACGCTGCCACAACACAACAAGGGCAGGCAGAAACGAGAAAAACAAATGCTAAAAGCTAAAGCAAATTTGTTCGACTCTGCAGCTCCATCAACCTGAATCAGTTGTCTTGCGGTTTGAGATTCGTAATCTAGTTCGCGGCAGGATGTAAGCTAGCCAGAGTGTGTTCGTTAATCTACTCTTATGCATGATGCATACAGATAGTGTATTGTTTATTAGTGTAGTGATGCTATTTGCTAGAGGACAGCTCTTGTAAAATATGTACCGGCCGGGATCTGAGTGGGTACCATGTTTGCCACTGACAGCAAGCAGATCTAAATCCGAACATAGTCATGTAAAGTATTCACGAGAATGAAAAGGTAGGACAAGTGGACATATATACATAGGCAAGTGGTGCTGTAGGGGGCAACAAGTCAGTCGGTCATAAGGGTATCTCCAGCCGTGCCCCCAGCGCCCCTAGAGCCGAAAATAGCGCCGTTTTGGTCAAATAGCGTCGAATTCTTCCCAGTTGGCCCCCCTAGGGACCCAAATAGCGCCGTTTCGGTCAAAATTAGCGCTGGCGCTCCCAGCCCGGACCCAGCCCATTGGGTTCCGCCTGGGGGTGAAAGCACGCGTGGGCCAGCACTGTCGGTGAGATAGCGCATTTCCCCCCCCGCCTCGCCCTTTCCTCTATCCCATCGCGTCGCCGCCATGTCGCCGCCGGCACCGCCCCTCCCACCTTCTGGACAGTGCGGAACTTTCTCGTTGTTATGTCGTAAAGCTGAGGAAACTGAAGCTTGAGTGGGCCTCCTGGCAGCCAACGGTCTTGCCAAAAAAGGCACTTGCTCCATCTCCAAGCGTGACATCGGTGGAGCACCGAAACAACGCCATATCCACAGCGTCGCAAGGCAGCGACATACCTTGCCATGGTCGCTCCTGATCCTTCCACGCAAACCATGGCCACCTGAGCCGTAGCGCACGGCCAAACTTTTCTACATCAAAAACTCCTAGACCGCCCAACTCCTTTGGGCGGCAGAGAGTTCCCCAGTTCACCAACGAGACCGGACGAGCACCGGGTGCGGCACCTGACTTCATCCAGAGGAAAGCTCTTTTAATCTTCTCAATTCTCCGGATGATCCATTTTGGCAACTTGATAACAGCAAGGTGATATATGACGGTGGCCGTGAGTACCGCACGGCATAGGAGCACCCGTCCAGCCCGCGTGAAGTGCTTGCCCCACCATCCCGCAAGCTTTGCACCTAGCTTATCGATGAGCAGCTGAAAATGGATGGCCTTCAATCTCGAGTGGTGCAACGGGAGACCAAGATAGACACACGGAAAGGTGTCTCGCTTAGCTGGGAAGATCTGAAGAGCAGCGGTGATTTGCGCCTCAGTGCACTGTATTGGGAAAGCCTCAGACTTTGCACGATTTGTACACAACCCACTAGCCTTGCCGAACACCTCCAGGAGCAAACAAACCACTCTCATATCCTGTGGATCAGGGCCAACGAAAATGCCTTCGGCAACCTCGTTGAAATGCCCCGAATTTTGGCTCTCAAGCTGATTCGGAGCTGTCTTTCCGCAGCCACAAGTGGCCTATTCTCCTCAGCCACATCCAATCTCCCAATGATTTCTCTCGCAATGGCCATCTGAAGGCGGAGGTTGCCGAAGGTCCAATCTCCTCAGCCACATCCAATCTCCCAATGATTTCTCTCGCAATCTCCCAGTGATTTTTCTTTGTTTATTGAAAGTCTTTCATGCTGTTTTGTTTTGATTTGCTTCCCAATGCAAAAGAAAACAGAGCTAGGGATTCAAAACTGTCGTACGAAAGAAAGACAATATACTGCAAATCCGTAGGATGGATGGAGGATATACTAGTGGACTCGTGCAAACAGTACTAGAATATGGCGGGACTCGATGAGTGGGCAGCATGTTTAACACTGACACGGCCGAGCATCGTCAGAATATTCGAATGGTTCTCACAGGGCAACAGGCTCGTCGGGTCCTACGACGGTGGCTGGATCGCCACCGCGTCTGGCTCCGAAGAGCTGCTCGTCGTCAACCTCTTCTCTGGCGCTCGGACGGTCCTCTCCGTGAAGCAGAGGTTTGTTGTGTGTGCATGCCCAACATTCTCCTGGGGAACCGATCCGGCCAAGGTTCGAAAAATCGTCTTCTCAGCCGACCCTTCCTCGAGCAGCTGCATCCTCGCAGCAATAACCAACCACTGCGACCTAGCAATCTGCAGGGTTGGCTTCCCAGATGGTGGGTGGACAACGCAAGGATGTGGAACCGCCGCGTACAAGGTGTTCACAGACATCACCTTCTGCAACGGCGAGCTCTATGGCTTAACGGGCACAAAACTGTTGAGGTTCGACATCCGCGTGAACATATACGGCGCTCCGGTCGCCAACCCAATCCACTGCATAGACATGGAAATAAGTGCCTTGCATCTGCCGGGGTGGAGACCACCGCGAGACACATCTTTGAGCTGCGTGGCAAGCTGGCAATAGCTGTGAAGGTGTGTCCAGACAAAGGACACCTTCAAGATGAATTTTTCAAGGTGTTTGAACTAGCCCAAGGAGACACCATGTGGGAAGAGGTGACGAGTTTGGGCGACCACGCCTTGTTCGTCGGGCAAGTGTCCTCCAAGGCGAAGCATGTGTCAATGGCGGGCCAGCGCGGCGCGTTGAAAGGGAACCATATCTACTATTCCGAGCAACACTATTGGCTTCCCAAGAATATGAAGTGCTTATCTTGGTTAGATATCGGTAGTTGCGCGGTGCGTTGCTAGGAAAGCAAAGGTTTCAAGACCTCCGGGTGAAAACCTAATCTCTCGGAGCGGGCGACGGGGACGAACACGTCTTTTCCTTCTTGGAGGCGTGGTCTTTGGAGCTCTTGGCCCTCACGGTGTGTTGGTTTCGCAACGGTTGGGCGGGATGGCTATGTGGTTGGGGGAGGCGGATGCCGGGTGGCGATCCCGCGGACGGTGGTGGTACGTCAGGCGGCGGCCTCGGTCCCCTCTACAGCGACGGTCCTATGGGGCAGGGCCTTCACCTAGCGAGGTTTGGGTGGCGACTTGGTGCCGCGAGGGCGGAAGGTAGGTCGACCCAGCTGGTTCGACTCCGGGCAATGCGGAGTTTGATCTGGTTGTTACGCCGGGGCGGCGGCCCCGGGTTTTGGTGCGACGTTGAGGTCTGCGGGCGGTCGTCTTTAGCGAGGGTAGCAAGGGCTACGAGACGGCTGGTTTGTGCAGCGTTGTGGCTCGTGTGCTTTGGTGCCGAGTGGTGAACGCCGGGGCGGCGGCCCCGGGATCGGTGGTGTGTTTTGTGGCGTTCGGTGGGATTGCGTCGTGTGGACGACGGTCCCCTCGCTTGTGCGGTTTTTTTGGCCCTGTTTCCCTCATAAACAGGGTATTTGTATGGTTTTTGGACCCGGTTTTCCTTATAAACTGGGTCACCTCTTTCTATCTATTCGAGCAGTGGTACGACCACTTTGTCCTCAAAAAAAAAAAAAAAAAAGGCACGCACCACTTAGAAAAGATCTTGTCACAGGGATATCATTCTTACCAGAATGATAATACCAATATTGGATGTAATAGTTGCATGTGGCTTTGGCCTCCCGACTTTTAATTCCTCGTCCACTATGTCTAATGCAAGCTTATGTTATGTAGAATATTACGATATAATTTTCACTACAGAAATGCACACAAAAAAGTATGTACCGATTATTCATGGTCAAAAGAAACATTATCATTGAATGTTGGAGGTTCTCTCATAATGTACGCTAGCCGCCGCTTGATCTGGCTGCACGCCGCACGGTCGCCGCCCCTCTCGTCTCTCTCTCTTGATGCGCACAACCTTGTCCGGGTTGTGGTGGTTTGTAACTGCAGGCAGACCCGACCGGAATCCTTGGTAGCGGCGAGCTGGGATCCATGGCGGATGCAGGATAACCGGGGCTACGTAGGGCTCCTCCGGAGCATCATGCAGCAGGCGAATTGGGATGGTGCGAAGGGAGACACGCTAGGGTGCGCTTGGGACGCAGAACGAACGCAGCAGCGCTCTGTAGACGATCCCACATAAAGAGCAAAAAAAAAGATGAAGGACCTATAGAAATAAAAAGAAACAAATTCTAAGGGGGTATTGTAAAAAAACAGTTAGCCACGTCAGGGACTGAACGTCCTTCTTGATGGAGTAACCAACGTGTTGCTAATATACAGTTTGATGACCGATATTTTGAGTTTTTCAAGTTGGTGACTAGTCCTCTCATTCTTGGCAACTTGATGAACTCATGTGCGTTTAACTCAAGTAATAACATCTAAAAAATTAAAATTTAGTAGTCCTTGAAGTACATATTTTGTTTGGGATGGAGTGATAAATTTATCACGCTTCGGCTTCTACATTGGTCGATGCACATAACTAATTTGTCATAACTTATAGGTAGGTCTACAGACCTGAAAATTTTGTTTGTAATGGATTGTACCTTTTCTTTTCCATTGAACAAAAATTTGAACTAAAATCGTCATTAGCCCAAAAATATAAATACAAGACAAGTGATGATACAGAGGGAGCAATCTAAATTAATTATTGGTTCATTTTATTTCATAATATTGCACGCAGATTTTTCAAAAAAAAAAACATATGTTGGAAGCATTCACGCATGGACTAAAAAAACTGTATCTTATTCTAATCAAATCACTGATTCTATATTTGCTTAACCGTATGCCTGATCGAATATGAGATGATTGGGATCCGATCGTAGTAGACCAGGATATAAGACAAAAAGCCAGTGACAAAATAAGACAATATTTCTGCTCTCTTATCTTTGATTTACAACCGCTTCGCATTATAGATGTGGAGCAATTACACAACATTGATGTGTAGTGACATCGATCTATGCATACGACATTCCTCTTGTTATCTTGTGGAGCCATTCATCCATCATATTCTCTCATAGTCGAGTTTGTCAGACTGGAAAGGAAATAAACTCCAATCACAAATGCAATCAAAAAATATTTAGCCTCATCGTATACATGGACATTATCGATCAGTAGGTTTATTGCGATAATAGTTCCAAATCAAGAGAGGTTAAATATTTTTTGGTGAGCATATTATTTGGAAAATAGTATGAGATAATCGTACAAAGACCCTGTATATGTCAAAATAATAACTGATGTTGAACTGTTGACTATACCTTGATGAGCATATAAGTCGGTAGCCACGCCGGAGGGGTGGGAATCCCCACCCACGCGATCTGCAAAAGATAGATCCATAATTTTGTCGCATAGAATTTACGAGACAGATGTTGATGAGTAAGACGATGCATCAAAAACTAATGAGTAAAGCAATATAATGTTCAAGCAAAGATAAATCATGTGGTGGCTATAGTTACCAGGGCATACTCTCCGGTTTCAAAGACTCTAATGTCCAGAACCTGCACTCGAGGACCGGTGATTAGAAAAATGAAATCTTGTCCAGATAATTACTGATGTCATAATAAACCAGGATCATGAAGTTGATTATTGTAGTAATTACCTCACCACGATCTTCGTAGATATAGTCCAGCCCCTTGTAGAATGGTGGATGCCCCACCGATAGGTACTGAAATTAACAGATCATGTGGAATATTACAGAGATGTTTTGGATATTATGCAGAATAGACTTTGATGAAAAGTTTGGGCAAAAATTTGAGTGCATCGACCAAACACACGCTTACATTGATACTGTTTAGATACTTCTCTTTCTCGACGCGCACGATCTGCCCTTTCTTCACTGCACAAGCGAACGAACAGATGCGGCGCAGAAATTCAGTTAACTGAAGACACGCTATGGCTGATCAGCTCTAGCTGAACCGTTCCAACTGAAGCAGTATAGTAAACATGTGTTATGTTCGAAATTTTGAAGCGTCGATCTTACTGGAGTAGACGGGCTTCTTCTTGAGGATCCTCTTCGGCGTCGGTGCCGCGCTTTCAGCAGGTGCTGCCGCAGCCGGCTTCGCCTCCCCGGCTGGGTCGACGGCCGCGGCGGCGACCTTGACACGCCTGCATGCCGACGACGACGACGGCGTCCATTTCGCCACTGACGACGCCGGCGAGGTGGACGTACGGCAGAAGAGAGCACGCGGCGACGAGGCGAGAGCTTCCATATGGCCGCGCGTCACGAACAAACCGCGACGTACTAGGCGCCACGAGAAATCGCGTCCGCGGCAGATAAGGTAAGCTCTCTCGCGGCCTCCACGTACGTCACGTACGGACGGCACTCGAATGGAGAGTTGGGCCAAAGGCCGTAGCGCTCTCGCCTTTACAATCCGGCCAGCCCATGTGCGCGTGAATTGTACACATGGGCCAGATTCCTTCCATTCAATTATTTTTTAGTTTGTCATTTTTTTCTTCAAATTCGGTAGTAGTATCGCTCCTGCTCTACCTCGAGACAAAGACTCCACGCTACCACAACACAACAAGGGCAGGCAGAAACGAGAAAAACAAATGCTAAAAGCTAAAGCAAATTTGTTCGACTCTGCAGCTCCATCAACCTGAATCAGTTGTCTTGCGGTTTGAGATTCGTAATCTAGTTCGCGGCAGGATGTAAGCTAGCCAGAGTGTGTTCGTTAATCTACTCTTATGCATGATGCATACAGATAGTGTATTGTTTATTAGTGTAGTGATGCTATTTGCTAGAGGACAGCTCTTGTAAAATATGTACCGGCCGGGATCTGAGTGGGTACCATGTTTGCCACTGACAGCGAGCAGATCTAAATCCGAACATAGTCATGTAAAGTATTCACGAGAATGAAAAGGTAGGACAAGTGGACATATATACATAGGCAAGTGGTGCTGTAGGGGCAACAAGTCAGTCGGTCATAAGGGTATCTTCAGCCGTGCCCCCAGCGCCCCTAGAGCCGAAAATAGCGCCGTTTTGGTCAAATAGCGTCGAATTCTTCCCAGTTGGCCCCCCTAGGGACCCAAATAGCGCCGTTTCGGTCAAAATTAGCGCTGGCGCTCCCAGCCCGGACCCAGCCCATTGGGTTCCGCCTGGGGGGTGAAAGCGCGCGTGGGCCAGCACTGTCGGCGAGATAGCGCATTTCCCCGCCCCCGCCTCGCCCTTTCCTCTATCCCATCGCGTCGCCGCCATGTCGCCGCCGGCACCGCCCCTCCCACCTTCTGGACAGTGCGGAACTTTCTCGTTGTTATGTCGTAAAGCTGAGGAAACTGAAGCTTGAGTGGGCCTCCTGGCAGCCAACGGTCTTGCCAAAAAAGGCACTTGCTCCATCTCCAAGCGTGACATCGGTGGAGCACCGAAACAACGCCATATCCACAGCGTCGCAAGGCAGCGACATACCTTGCCATGGCCGCTCCTGATCCTTCCACGCAAACCATGGCCACCTGAGCCGTAGCGCACGGCCAAACTTTTCTACATCAAAAACTCCTAGACCGCCCAACTCCTTTGGGCGGCAGAGAGTTCCCCAGTTCACCAACGAGACCGGACGAGCACCGGTGCGGCACCTGACTTCATCCAGAGGAAAGCTCTTTTAATCTTCTCAATTCTCCGGATGATCCATTTTGGCAACTTGATAACAGCAAGGTGATATATGACGGTGGCCGTGAGTACCGTACGGCATAGGAGCACCCGTCCAGCCCGCGTGAAGTGCTTGCCCCACCATCCCGCAAGCTTTGCACCTAGCTTATCGATGAGCAGCTGAAAATGGATGGCCTTCAATCTCGAGTGGTGCAACGGGAGACCAAGATAGACACACGGAAAGGTGTCTCGCTTAGCCGGGAAGATCTGAAGAGCAGCGGTGATTTGCGCCTCAGTGCACTGTATTGGGAAAGCCTCAGACTTTGCACGATTTGTACACAACCCACTAGCCTTGCCGAACACCTCCAGGAGCAAACAAACCACTCTCATATCCTGTGGATCAGGGCCAACGAAAATGCCTTCGGCAACCTCGTTGAAATGCCCCGAATTTTGGCTCTCAAGCTGATTCGGAGCTGTCTTTCCGCAGCCACAAGTGGCCTATTCTCCTCAGCCACATCCAATCTCCCAATGATTTCTCTCGCAATGGCCATCTGAAGGCGGAGGTTGCCGAAGGTCCAATCTCCTCAGCCACATCCAATCTCCCAATGATTTCTCTCGCAATCTCCCAGTGATTTTTCTTTGTTTATTGAAAGTCTTTCATGCTGTTTTGTTTTGATTTGCTTCCCAATGCAAAAGAAAACAGAGCTAGGGATTCAAAACTGTCGTACGAAAGAAAGACAATATATACTGCAAATCCGTAGGATGGATGGAGGATATACTAGTGGACTCGTGCAAACAGTACTAGAATATGGCGGGACTCGATGAGTGGGCAGCATGTTTAACACTGACACGGCCGAGCATCGTCAGAATATTCGAATGGTTCTCACAGGGCAACAGGCTCGTCGGGTCCTACGACGGTGGCTGGATCGCCACCGCGTCTGGCTCCGAAGAGCTGCTCGTCGTCAACCTCTTCTCTGGCGCTCGGACGGTCCTCTCCGTGAAGCAGAGGTTTGTTGTGTGTGCATGCCCAACATTCTCCTGGGGAACCGATCCGGCCAAGGTTCGAAAAATCGTCTTCTCAGCCAACCCTTCCTCGAGCAGCTGCATCCTCGCAGCAATAACCAACCACTGCGACCTAGCAATCTGCAGGGTTGGCTTCCCAGATGGTGGGTGGACAACGCAAGGATGTGGAACCGCCGCGTACAAGGTGTTCACAGACATCACCTTCTGCAACGGCGAGCTCTATGGCTTAACGGGCACAAAACTGTTGAGGTTCGACATCCGCGTGAACATATACGGCGCTCCGGTCGCCAACCCAATCCACTGCATAGACATGGAAATAAGTGCCTTGCATCTGCCGGGGGTAGAGACCACCGCGAGACACATCTTTGAGCTGCGTGGCAAGCTGGCAATAGCTGTGAAGGTGTGTCCAGACAAAGGACACCTTCAAGATGAATTTTTCAAGGTGTTTGAACTAGCCCAAGGAGACACCATGTGGGAAGAGGTGACGAGTTTGGGCGACCACGCCTTGTTCGTCGGGCAAGTGTCCTCCAAGGCGAAGCATGTGTCAATGGCGGGCCAGCGCGGCGCGTTGAAAGGGAACCACATCTACTATTCCGAGCAACACTATTGGCTTCCCAAGAATGTGAAGTGCTTATCTTGGTTAGATATCGGTAGTTGCGCGGTGCGTTGCTGGGAAAGCAAAGGCACGCACCACTTAGAAAAGATCTTGTCACAGGGATATCATTCTTACCAGAATGATAATACCAATATTGGATGTAATAGTTGCATGTGGCTTTGGCCTCCCGACTTTTAATTCCTCGTCCACTATGTTTAATCCAAGCTTATGTTATGTAGAATATACGATATTCTTTTCACTACAGAAATATGCCAAAAAAAATGTACCGATTATTCATGGTCAATAGAAACATTATCATTGAAATGTTGGAGGTTCTCTCATAATGTCTTGTTTAATGAGTGTTCTATGAGGATCCTCGCCCAGCCCAACCGAGACACCCAAGCGTCGGGGCTCGCGCTGGCCGCCGCTAGATCTGGCTGCACGCCGCACGGTCGCCGCCCTTCTCGTCTCTATCTCTCTCTCTCTCTCTCTCTCTCTTGATGTGCACAACCTTGTTCGGGTCACGGTGGTTTGCAACCACGGGGCAGACCCGGCCAGAATCCTTGGTAGCGGCGAGCTGAGATCCATGGCGGATGCAGGAGAACCGGGGCGACGTCGGGCTCCTCCGGAGCATCGTTGAGCAGGCGAATTGGGATCGTGCGAGGATGGGATGGTACGAAAGGAGACACATATAGTGGCCAGGGTGCACTCGGAACGCCGAACGAACGCTTTATAGACGATCCAACAGAAAAGGGAAAAAAAGATGAAGAACCTAGAAATTAGAAGAAATAAATTTTGAGGGGTACTTGTAAAAATCAGCTAGTCGCGTCGGTGATTTAACGTCCGTCATGACGGAGTGACCAACGTCTTGCTAATATATAACTTGGTGACCGATAGTTTGAGTTTTTCATGTTGGTGATCAATCCTCTCATTCTTGCAAACTTGGTGACCTCACGTGCGTTTAACTCTAATTTCTAGGTTCATCATCTTTTTTTCCCAAATTAAAGTTTTTGGCCAAGGTGATCAATCCTCTCATTTTTTGGTAGTCAAAAATTAAAGTTTTAGTAGTTCATGAAGTACATATTTTATTGGGGATGGAGGGATAAATTTATCACGCCTCCGCTTCTACATTGGTTGATGCACCTAACAACTAATTTTTCATAACTTAAAGGTAGGTCTACATACATGAAATTTTGTTTGTTAATCATGCTTGGACCTTTTCTTTTCCATTGAACAAAAAATTGAACTAAAATCGTCATTAGCCAAAAAAGATAAATACAAGACAAGTGATGATACAAAGGGAGCAATCTAAATTAATTACTGGTTCATTTTATTTCATAATATTGCACGCAGATTATTCAAAAACCCATATGTTGGATGCATTCATGCGTAGACTAGAAAAATTGTATCTTATTCTAATCAAACAACTGATTCTATATTGCTTAACCTTATGCCTGATCGAATATGAGACGATTGATATCAGATCGTCAATATACCAGGATATAAGACAAAAAGCAGTGGCAAAATAAGACAATATTTTTTGCTCTTGTGTCTTCAATTTACAACCGCTTCGCATTATATCTATGGAGCAATTACACAACATTGATGTGTAGTGACATCGATCTATGCACAAGACATTCCTCTTGTTATCTCGTGGAGCCACCCATCATATTCTCTCATAGTCGAGTTTATCAGACTGCAAAGGAAATAAACTCCAATCACAAATGCAATCAAAAAAAAATATTTAGCCTCATCGTATACATGGACATTATCGATCAGTAGGTTTATTGCGATAATAGTTCCAAATAAGGAAAGGTTAATTTTTTTTGGTGAGCATATTATTTGGAAAATAGTATGAGATGGTCGTACAAAGACCCTGTATATGTCAAAATAATAACTGATGTTGAACTGTTGACTATACCTTGATGAGCATATAAGTCGGTAGCCACGCCGGAGGGGTGGGAATCCCCACCCAGGCGATCTACAAAAGATAGATCATAATTCAGTAGCAAAAAAATTACAAGACAAATGTTGATGATAATATGCATCTAAAACTAATGAGTAAAGCAATATAATGTTCAAGCAAAGAGAAATCATGAGGTGGCTATAGTTACCAGGGCATACTCTCCGGTTTCAAAGACTCTAATGTCCAGAACCTGCACTCGAGAAGCGGTGGTTAGTAAAATCCGAACATATAAGGTTGGACAAGTGGGACATATATACACATAGGCAAGTGGTGTTGTAGGGGCAACAAGTCAGTCGGTGATAAGGGCATCTTCAGCCGTGCCCCCCAGCGGGCTCAGGACCGTAAATAGCGCTGTTTTGGCCAATTAGCACCGAATTCTTCCAGTCGACCCCCTAGGAACCCAAATAGTGCCGTTTCGGCTAAAATTAGCGCCGGCGCTCCCAGGCCAGACCCAGCCGATTGGGTTTAGCCTGGGGGTGAAAGCGCGCGTGGGCCAGCACTGTCGGCGAGATAGCGCATTTCCCTACCCCCGCCTCGCGCCTTTTCTCTATCCCGTCGCGTCGCCGCTATGTCACTGCCGGCACCACCCCTCCCACCTCCGCCGCATACAAGAAGGTAGGAAGCCCACCTTCTCGCCCAATCCACGCCGCCGGCCGCCCCTCGTCCCTCCGCCGTGATCTAGCCGCAAGGAAGGCTCTCAGGAAGGCTCGCGCCCACCTCGCCTGCTAGGTGTTCGGCGTTTTGTCCGCCCAACCATGGACTCCGACCACGAGGAGCTACTCGCCGAACTGCTTGATGAGTAAGCCTCGGCCGCCATCGACGATGAAGAACACTTACTCATCCTCACCCGTCTTGCCGGCCTGCTTGCAAACGAGGCGAGGCTGCAGCATGGTGGCTCAAAGCCCGGTCGCCGCAAGAGCAAGCCGAGGCAGCGCTACGTAGGCTACTGCATCCTCTACTCCGACTACTTCGCCGACAACCCCACGCAGGACGAGGCGGTGTTTCGGCGCCATTTCAGGATGAAACGGAAGCTCTTCCTCGACATCATGCATGCCATCCGAGAGTTCGACACCTACTTCAAGTTGAAGATGGATTGCACTGGCACGGTAGGCTTTGCCTCCATTCAGAAGTGCATGGTGGCGATGAGACTGCTTGCATATGGTGCTCCCGCTGATTCGCAGGATGATTATCTGCGCATGTCCGAATCCACTGCCATTGATTGCTTGAACAGGTTCTGCCGGGCAGTGATGGCAGTGTTTGCGCCAGTATACTTGCGGAAACCCAATGCGGAAGACACTGCCCAGATCCTGGCCACCAATGAAGAAAGAGGCTTCCCTGAGATGCTTGGAAGCATCGACTGCATGCATTGGGCATGGAAGAACTGTTCATTTGAATGGCAGGGGATGTATAAAGGGCACAAAGGAGTTTGCAGTATGATTCTTGAGGCTGTGGCTTCACAAGATCTATGGATTTGGCATGCCTTCTTTGGTATGCCAGGAACACACAATACCATCAATGTTCTACAGTGTTCGAATGTGTTTGCCAAGCTTGTTGAGGGTCATGCTCCCCCGGTAAACTATGAGATCAATGGGCACCAGTACACCAAGGGCTACTATCTTGCAGATGACATCTAGCCAAAATGGTCAACATTTGTGAAGACTATCTCCAACCCTGTGTCAGGAAGCGCGAAAGCTTGGGTTTCCAAGTGCCAGGAGGCTTGCAGGAAGGATGTTGAGCGAGCATTTGGTGCGTTGCAGTCTCGATTCGCTGTTGTCCAGTACCCAGCTCTAACTTGGTCCAAGGCCAATATGTCTGAGGTGATGAACTGTTGTGTGATCTTGCACACCATGATCATTGAGAGCGAGCGAAATGATCCGGTAGCTGACACTGAGGCGTACTACAGACAGGGTCCTCTTGCAGATGTAAATCGGCCAGGTGCCGGCAGCATGGGCAAACTTCCTCGCTATGCGTCAGGAGATTCGAGACTCTATGGTGCATACACAGCTGCAGAATAATCTGGTGGAGCACCTGTGGAGTCGCAAAGGCAATGGCAATGCCGATGCCTAGT
Source organism: Poa pratensis (assembly GCA_947311845.1). Classification (NCBI taxonomy): domain Eukaryota; kingdom Viridiplantae; phylum Streptophyta; class Magnoliopsida; order Poales; family Poaceae; genus Poa; species Poa pratensis. Next base: position 304,388 of record CAMZMU010000055.1, read on the forward strand.
TTTATTTGTTCTATTTGCTTGCATTGTTGAACTATTTGTGTGTGGATTTGTATGCTGAACTATTTGTGTGTCGATTTGTATGCCGAAATGTTTATATAATTTTGTATGTCAAATTTGGGCGAATATCGCCGCTGGGGGCGGCCTGGGTTCAGCGACTGGGAAAACGCCGCCCCTAGAACATCAAATAGCGCCGTTAACCCCCAGGCGGGTCAAAATAGCGCCGTTTTTTGGCCGGGGGACCGAACGACTGGAGATGCCCTAAGAAATCTATAAAGCCTCAGTCACTGTCTATTATAATTAATTTCCTGCCGGAGTGCCGGTGGTCTAATCTCGACGACGATGACCGGTTCCATTCCATGAACCCACGCACATCCTCCGCGAACCATGACCCCGTCGCAAAAGCTCTGACTTGCCCGTGATCCGGTCCAAGAAACGCGTGCGAAACTTAGGTCTTACGGACGTGCCTCTAGGCATAGGATTTACTCCCTCCATTCAAACACACGTATGTGGTGTCCTCTCCTCGTTATTTCGTTTTTTCGTGTTTTAATTTTGACTACTAATAGACACATAAATTTTTTTTTGAAAAGCCTGCGTACAATCACCAGAGTACAACATACGCCGTATGAAGTACAAACAACAAAGTACATAATTTATGCTCCACTGGTAAGTTAAATTTGCCAAAATTAGACCTCGAAAAATGGTGGACCAGGACCACCTAAACGTGACTCAGTGAGTACCTTTATGACTACGTTGCCCTAAGTTTTTAAAAGAAAACCTTGTCCTGTTTTATATCTTTTCAAAATGGCCGCATGTGTGACGTAAATTCACAGTTAAACTTAAGCAATTGTTTAAAAGATCTGCTATATACTATCTCCGTTCCAATCACTAAGACATAAACATATAGCTGAAGTTCAAATTTACTAAGTTTTAACAAATATCTAAACACAGTACAACGCAAGCGCTCATATACACGCGCTGTCAACATCTTCATAATTGGATCATAATGCAATTGTGCCGCACCAACAGGAATTTGGTCTTTTAATCACACATACACTTAATTTCAGCAAAAGCACATACCCTGGTTCATGGAGGTAGAAATTTATCTGGCCTTTCAGTACCCCACCCAGCCAATCTCAGTTTGAACTACTCACGACGTCAATTTACTCAATTTCTATAATTATAACTATAAATACACCAATGTTAAAGGGTAACTTTATTTTTCTTGCAACAAATTGTATTTTATTATTTTAATTTGATAAAACTCACTAAAATGGGTTATGTCTAAGTTTAAACTAAGGCATGAACTAGTGCGTAAGCTACATGTAGAATATGATGTTAACTGTTAAGAGACATAAGAAAAAAAATGCTTGGCAAACAAACTCTAGCTATTTCAAAGTGTAATCTTTTACGCATAAATTTACTGTCTACATTCAACTTTCATTTTTGACATGACACGCTATAATAGCAGGGAACGTATCAGGTGAAAACAGAGTAGATTCTGCAAATCTGAAAATCACGTTGGTAACCGTTAGATCCTGTACCGACGGCTTGATTTCTCACCAATGTCCCACCGTCTGTTTTGTAAAAGCCCCCTTGAATCACGTCACCTTCTCAGTCGCCCACCCCCAGAAACCCACGACCATCACCTTCTCTGTCCAATCCCCCCCCCCCCCCCCCCCCCAATAAACTCTGCTCGAATTCAAAGAAAAAAGACGGCGTGGGTGAAGAACACATAAGAGATTAAGCGCTGGTGACGAGCCAGATGCGTACGGTACGTTCTTGGTTCGGTTCAGTTGTCTCGGTGTCTCCTACAGCCTACAACCAGCACCTCCCGATCTGGTTGCCACAAAGCTCTTCTTCATCCGATCGGCGACCAGTCCTGCACGAGACCAGCCTACACGGATCTGCCCAAAGTGAACTGTTCTAGGTTGGGTGTTCACAATCAGATCTGAATTTACAAAGCTAACACCATCAAGAATAAACAAAAAAAAGTCCAATGATTTTCCTTGCACATGATCTCTGTAGATCATATATGCAGGTATTTTTCGGGAAGAAAATCAAGGTTTCAGAAGTCTTGTTGAATAAATTGATCAAAATCGCCTGCACCAGTGCCAAGTTCTTAAGGAAATCTGGAATCTTCAAAACTCAATCGATGAATGGCAGCCATGTCAAATTGTGAAGGGCCCATAGTTACAGGGTGTTTTATGAGAAAAGTGCATTCAGCATGGTGGTGGAATGGCAGACTTGGATCTGACCATTGGTACATGATCGAAGGGATATGAACATAAATTTGCAGATTTTCAGAACTTATGTCATTTGCACCTGATATGTCCCCCTATATAGCATTCCTAGCTAGGGCCGTCACCCTAAAACGACAATAAAATGGCATTCATGTACGGATTAATTGGTTCCGCTCAGATGTACTATAGGGTGTCCACATGTATTTGTGAGTACTTTAGTATCTAAGAGTATCTCGATGGGGGTCCTATATACACCAAGTCTAACAAATATCGTAAAAGAGCTTTCTAGAATAAAGCTTCCCACCGCAGTAGTATCAACAGAAGTAACTATAATGTATAGAAAATTATACAACTATGTAGATGATAATTGTGTTTAGTCAACTGATACTCATATGAAAATAAGAACCTCCAATATAAGCCCTAGCTTAATTACTCCAATATAACAAACACTTGGCCAACCACTGTGTTAGAATTAGTGTTGAATAATTGTAGAGAGACATCATCGTGGACTTGGAATATGCAGACGTTTATGTGTTTAGAGTCAAAGACATGTAATTGGAGCCTGATGGATGAATGCACCATATGGGTAGTCAAAATATATATACTAGATGAAGCTGGTAAACGGAAGGGGCGGTCGGGACATGGGACTCCTACTACCGAACCAGCCTCGGAGCGATGGCCGAGAGATGTTTGATGGCCTCAATTGGCTTGTCGTCGATACTCGATAGTACATGCAGAGGTGTGTATTTAATCATATCCCTAAAAATACATAGTCGTTGAAACAAACATCGTACTAGTCCAGGTTCAGTGTCCACAGTTTTTATTTATTTTGTTTTTCTTTGTTTATTGAAAGTCTTTCATGCTGTTTTGTTTTGATTTGCTTCCCAATGCAAAAGAAAACAGAGCTAGGGATTCAAAACTGTCGTACGAGAGAAAGACAATATATACTGCAAATCCGTAGGATGGATGGAGATATACTAGTGGACTCGTGCAAACAGTACTAGAATATGGCGGGACTCGATGAGTGGGCAGCATGTTTAACACTGACACGACCGAACATCGTCAGAATATTCAGAATGGTTTAACGCTAGTCTGTACACGCGCGTGAGGAAGAAAAGGTTGACAGAGTCAAGTGGGGGGAAGGCGGGAAAGCGTCATGTGACCAGAAATCTAAAAGGTCCCGGTCATCGTCAGACTTTCCTGCCGGAGTGCTGGTGGTGCAACCTCGACGGTGAGGACCGGTTCCATGAATCCGCGCGCATCATCCGTGAATTCATCCGTAGCTCTGACTTGTATCGTTTCTTCCCGGGTCCAGTCAAAGACGCACGCACGCATGGTTTGTTCTGCGTACACGTTAATTCATACGGAGTAGTTCGCTTGAAACAAATTGGATGGCATACCATTCAATTTTTTTTTTTTTTGGATGGCATCGTTTAAAAGATCCGTCTCACCATAAAATTCAGGATTTATATAAAATGGAGGTAGGGGCAAGAGGGGCATAGGACACCCACCCTTATCGTGGAAAGCCTATCCACCGCCGCCGCCGCTTAGAAGCCTAGCCGCCGCCACTTCTCCTCATCTACCGTAGATCGGTTCCCCCTCCTCCGGCCGGCCTTGCCGGCGTCGGGAGGGGTGGGGAATCCGATCTATGAGTGAAGTTTTTAATAAAATTAGTGTTTCAATCTAGAGTTTTGTTTGTCCACGTTTTCATCAATGGAGATGACATCTTCTACAATAAGCAATTTTCCGGCATTCGTTCGACGGCGAGATCTCCTCCCCGACGTCAATGGTGGTTTTGGAAGATTAAGTTTGTCTAGGTATGGTTCTTCAGATCTTGCTTCGTCAGACCAATCTTGGATTGTTTCTCATGGTTGTCGCGAGGAGGATTGTCCTCGCAATATCTGTCTTGGCTACTACGTCCTCGGCAATGGTGATTCGTTCTCTCGGCTCCCAACGACATCGACAAAGTTGTTCGGTTGTTTGCCCCTAGAATATCAGTGTTGGTGCTCTTGCCGATGTTGCTTGATTAATTTAATGACTGCGTGCGTGCACAAAGCCTTGACATTGCGGCTCAAAATTAAAAGTATGGGAGAACCTTCGTTGGTATTCACAGGTCTGTGGTTTGGTATATTTTTCGTTGTTCTACGGCTGCCTTCAGAAAAGTACAAGATTGTGTCACGGAAGAAGAAAGGGCTTGAAGATCTCAAAGATTTGCTCGTCTCTTATAGTATTGTTTTTGTAATCGATATAATCATGTACTATTTGCTGGTTTAATATATATGGTATTTGCTTAAAAAAGGTAGGGGCAAGAGACCTAAGGCTCCGTTTGGTAGGACAATAATTTGTAAACAGAAGTATTTCGGAACTAAAGTATTACAACGCCAGGCAAACAAATACTACATTTTTTCTCCTTTCTCAGTTTCTAAAAAAAGAGGGCCAGACATCTTTCTCCAATACTTAAAAAAAAACTATACTTTTGGAGAATACTTCAGTTTTAAAACCACATTATTTATTGGATCTAAACACGTCAAAGTATTTAATACTTCAGTATTTTCAGAAACCGAAGTATTCTCTTTATATTTCAAAAATATTTTGATACCGAACGGAGCCTAAACATTGCTTAGGTGGTTTGAGACAAAAGGTTGTAACCCGGCATCAAATACATGACGTCAAATCGGTGGAAGATACAAATACTGAACCAGCTCCATGCAGAAACACACACACAAGATCAAGCCAATGGCTTTGTAAATAAAAAAGCAGTAAAAGCAGAATTGAAACAGGTTGGGTCTGGCTCGACGACAATATGAGACAACAACTAACAACACATGAGCAGACCACGATGCCGACGAGGTTGGACCATTCGGGTGACAAGGCAGCGCCACTCCGCCATTGATCTGGGTCACGATGGGACCCCTATCCGAGAGTTCTTATTTCACGGTCTAGAGTTCATCCTAGCGCAGCACCGAACGTTGCACGCCGAGATTTGACATACACTAACCAGACTTTGCCTTCATCAAACGCTACCGCCACTGCCACCATCGGAAAGGAGGTGGACCATGGACTCCAAGGTGGCGCCTTCAAGACAGAAATATCACCAATATTTCGTTGCAACCCAACCAAAAAGAATCTAGCCTTTCCACCTGAAACCTCATGAGGAAGACGAGAAAAAATGTGGCGACTTATTTAACAAGGGAATGATGCCCACGAGCCCGCCTTCAGCCAATACACCGCTAGGCAAGTTTTCACCTCGGCAAGGATTCTGCCTCTAGAACTAACAACTAAGATAGATGTCGAACCACCTCTACTGGTCGCCACTTACTATCTGTCATGCTGACCTTAAGACAATTACCACGACCAACACTTGAGCCACGTTGGGTGGTTATTTTTAGTGTAATTGTGTTCAATCGTCCTACTAAGGTGTTGAACTCCAAGTTTAGTACAATGTATTACCACGAAATGGATTAATTTTCAAGTGATACACATATGTGGTGATTCCATGCATATATATAAAGCCCCATAGTGCAGGTCATCTTGTCTATAGGACAAAAACCTGTTGAAAACCTACCCATTTTCTCTTAGAGCATCTTGACTGGGGCTAAGGTATGCTCCACATGGCCTTAATGTCCTTCGCCGCCTTGCTAGAGAAGGATTCACGAAAGCACTTTTTCTCACTAGCAGAAATATCGAATCAGGTCGAATTCTTTTGCCCTACCAAAATATAGTGTTTCCTTTAACTTCCGTTTTTAACGATGATTCTTTTGCATGTATTAATACGGTCAATTATCTCCGTCTTTCAGTTAAAAAAGGGAGAAACATGATGTGTGGATTTTAGATTGTGTTCTTATTGTTTAATAAAAAATAATAGCTCCAAGTTGAACTATAATTCTCATGGAAGGACACGATACAATTCAATGTTGATCTTTGATGGCCTGCAAATGCATAGGGTAGTCGAAACACAATTCAAATGAAGTATTGCATGCCGAACCTTAGGGAGCAAAGAAAAGTAAATACCATCCTCCACAATTATGTTATCACACATTTATTTTGTCGAATGAAATGTTATCACACATTTACACGCACACAACTACGCCGTACCCAAACAGAGCACCGAGGAACAATCTTGAAGCTCTACCGCAGAGTTCATCCATCGAGGCGGTTGCCGCCAATGTGAGCTATGGTTGATGGAGGTTGTTGTGCTCCGTCGCGTTTAGCTTAGCTGACGTGATGGTCTTCTCTCCCTCCAAGTCAGCTAGCCAGTGTCGAGAATCTTCTGATGCGGCAGAGAAGAAGAGTACCAACAATTGGTGCACATCTTGATGTTGAAGACATCCCTAAACAGGAGACTTGTATTTATAGACTGATAGTGTGATAAACTGATGGTGATGATTTTGATCATGGGCTTAGGATGGTGCTGGTTAAGTGGGTTATGTTGTGCATTGCCGGGGCAAAGGGAGGCAAGAAAATTCACTCTAGTAACCAAACGTAGGCACTGCCCCTTTCCCGTTCAAAATAGAAACACCAAACGTTTCCATCTCTGGCATTACGGCCCAGCGCCATGGGACCACATGGCAGCCGCACACACGCCGCCGGTTCCGTTCCGTCTCCCTGCCGTAACTTCCCATTCGGGAAAGCCGACAGGCGGGACCCACCCATCTCCCCCTGCGCGTTGAAAGGCTCCTCTTCTCTTCTCTTCTCTTTTGGCCGGCCTCAATTCCAACTTCCCACCGCAGCACTAGCGCTGGTCAGGTTCCACCAACTCTGCCCGCGCCGCGTCGCTGACAGATGGGCCACTCGACCTCCCGCCACAATGCCCCCGCCGGCGACGGCCCGCTGCCCTCCCGCTTCTCGCGGTTCCGCACCCGCCTGCGCCTCCGCCGCCGCGATCGCGCCTGTGCCGCCGGTGACGCCGGGATGCCCGCCGCCGGCGTCGCCGCCGACGAGTTCGCCGGCATCGCGCGCATCCGGATAGTCAAGGTAGGAAACCCGCGCTCCACCTCTCGGCCCCGCCAATCTCGAGCGGCGGTTTGTGGAACCGCAAACTGGCGGTTCTGACTGGTTCTGTGCGAGTTTCTGTTCTGCGTTGCTTCCGTTTGATTGATTTTGGGCTGGTGTGTTGGCGCAGGCGGACATGCGGTTCAAGGACAAGTTCTTCGCCTGCCTCTCGCTCGGGGAGCGCACCTACCGCACCGAGACATCCGACAAGTTCAGTAACGCCCCTTTCTTTTCCTCTTTCGTTTTTGCTCCATAAACCTCCGTACTGTCACTGGTTGGTGATTGATGTGCCTAGCAAGGTTTTCATAGTATCTCACTTGTTCAAAAGTAAGCCGACAAGCCCCTTGTCTTCTGATATTGAGTGCTAGTACAAGAGTTATGAATTACCGAATTAGGAATGATTCTCCTGGAATCGGAATCTGTTCTAAAACAGGCAAAAAGCCCCAGCTTATTTTGGGTGAAGCAGGCCCTTTCCTGTGTTCTCACTTGGTAGCAAGTATCTGAATCCTGATGATCTGTAACAGCGAGCAGTGAAAGTTGCAGAACCTTTCCTGGGAATCTGCTTTTTTCTCTCTTTTGCTCTCTGTGCTTGTTTAGATCATGAGTTAACTGTTAGCCATAAACCTCTGTACTGAATCGACATGCTACTAGGTTTTTGTACCATCGCTCAAACGTTCCAAAGTAAGCAGATAAGCTCCCTGCCTTATGCGATAATAGTACAAGAGTTAGGAATTAGGATAATGCTCCTGCCAACGGAATCTGTTCTGTGACAGGCAAACGACCCAGCATATATGGTTGCAGCCTGCCTTTCCTGAATTTTCTGAGCAATGGCAAGTGTCTGAATTCTGATGATCTATGTCAACGAAATACGAAAAATGCACAACTGTTGCATTTTGTGAATCTGCTTACCTTAGCTTTCTTCTGATCTGGAATATACTATCTGTGTAGGCCCGTATGATACACATCTAACGCCCTTTTTTTCTTCTGTTTCTGTTACTTGTCGTTGCTGGTGCTTTCTGCAGCACTCACAAGCCTGTATGGAATTCAGTGAGTAAGCTATGCCTTTTGTTGCTTTTTGTCCAGTAACATGGTTTGCTGCATTAATTATAGATCCATGCAGATTTACATTGTTTTTCTATAAATTTACAGGAAAAGAAAGTGGTTATAGAAACTAATGGACCCCATGTTGCACGTATATCCATTTTTGAGGTATATGCTGCTAACCGCATTCTTCTTTAAGAATTCCACGTTTATATGCTTCAGCTTCAACATAAGTAACTGACAGAAAGCTTTTGAAGATTTTTTTATCTGCAAGTCAAGACAACATTTCAATCCAGTCACATTGCTTTTTTTCCACAACTTGCAGACTAACCGGTTTTCCAAGAATACCTTGGTTGGTTACTGCGAAGTTGATCTCTTCGATTTGCTCACTAAGGTAACACTGATGTTTTTGATGTCTCATTCTTTAGTTACAATATCTCCCCTTATTTTATTTTCAAGAAACATGTATCCTCTATCTTATTTCATGAAAGACTCTGGTAATATTTTATCCAAGACTAGAGAGAGTGGCACTGTGTAGAATATTTTGATTTCAAAATTCAAATATGTATATGTATAACTATTTCCACATCGTGTTCCCCTACTTTGTTGATCTATCCTAAACTTTTTAACATTTCTGTATAAAAGGCCTTAATGTACCACAATAGAAAAATTGTTAATGCTTAAAACTTTCTGAAGGTCTTTTCAGTTTTGATATTCTGAATATTATCAACTAACACTTTCATTTGCAGGACTTGGAGGACGAACACATTGAGGACCTTGCTTTGTTAGATCCATCGTCGTCCAGTAACACCGCGGGAACCATATCCATATCCTGCTACATCGAAGTAACTACTTTTATGTTCCCTTTTATTCTGTTTTCAGCACTCATGGAGCATTTCCAAGTTCCGAATACTAAATTTTGTACTTTTGTCGCAGGATCCTGTTGAAACAGAACAAAGCTTTGCACGCCGGGTCTTAGCTATAGTGGTATGCTTTCAATAATGATTGATCATATTATGTTTTCATGTATGATCAGTAATTGGTTATGTTCTTGCTTAAACAATGGAGCACATCGTAGTGCCATATGATGTTTTTGATTAGCTAAAACGTGTGATGTTTGAGTATAGCACTTGAAAGTGGTTAGAAGTATGGTCTGAGCTTAGAATCATAGTATAAACTATGCGAATCAAGATAAAGCTACATCGTACTTTCTACAGAATCAGATCCCTTAAGGGTTTCGTATTAAAGATCATTCGAGAGCTCTCTGCAATCAGCTATCCCTTGTATCCATTCTCACCAATTTACAAAATGAATGGTTGTCTATGTATTTCTAGATGTCTTATTTACTGTGTTGCACCTCCATTTACTATTGTTGCCGTGGTTGCTGCTAGTATCTATTCAGTTCAAGGACAATGTGCTTTAATTCTTATTATCTGTTACTCTTACTCACCAGTCACCTGAACAGATTTTTTCTTTTCAAATGCCTCTAAATTATCATTTTCACATTGCATGTATTTCCTTCTTCTTTATTTTCCACCCTACAAAGCACAACAGTAATCTTGTTATGGCAGGACTACAATGAAGATGGAAAGCTTTCCTTATCTGAATTCTCAGACTTGATGAAAGCTTTTGGTAACGGACTAGCGGTTAACAAGGTTCGATTTTTTCCTTCGCATTGCATGGAGGTTATGTTCCTTATGGTTGTAGCTGCGTAGCTGGTTTCTTCTCGGAAGCGCGCGTAGTATATCTTATTAGCTTCTACAATACTTTAGATGGAAGAGCTTTTCCGCCAAGCTGATACAAATGGTGATGACATTGTTGACATGGATGAACTTGCAGCCCTACTAGCCGATCAACAAGAGAAGTAACAAATAGCTACATTTCCCCATGTTTCGTTCTGTTTCCAAGATTATCACATTGATTAGATCTGACATTTAATAGTATTACTTCTTATGCTCTTTCCTTTTTTTCTTCAGAGAACCAATTATCAGTAACTGCCCTGTCTGTGGTGAAAGTCTTGGAAAGTATGATAAAATAAATGACATGATACATATGACACTTTGCTTTGATGAGGGCACTGGCAATCAAATTATGACTGGGGGATTTCTGACGGATAAGCAAGCTTCATATGGGTACGGCAATTCACTTACTGAATATTTGAAATTTCATTTAAATATGAGCAATTTATACTGTGGTCATATAGTAATACTTGTCATGTCCAGGTGGATGTTTAAGCTTAGTGAATGGGCTAATTTTTCCTCATATGATGTTGGTTTGCGCTCTGGCTCAACTGCTTCTCATATTCTGGTACGTCTCATTAGTTGGGTTAACTTTATCATTTTTGTATTGGCCTGATGAAAAACCAACTCGAATATAGTATGCAATTATTTCGATTGCGTTGCTCTTTTATTTCATTAACTTGAGACGATGAATTAGGTTTTCGATCGGCGAGCGAAGAGGCTAGTTGAAGAAGCAATAGATGGGAAGATAGTGTTGTCCATGAGAGCTTTATATCAATCAAAAGTAGGGCTCACTCTTATCAATACTGGTACGGTGGAACAATGAAGATCATCTCAATAATGCACGTCATATGGATCGATTCAAACCTTTTGAATCTGCCCCCACTCATACTTGCACATATGCTTTTGTTTTGAGAATGTTGTCTTGTGAATCTTACTAGTCAGAACAATAACGAATTTTCACAATAATTGTTTACTTGACCATGAAACTACTACTGATCACCAATTGATTTGCACTTCCCCAAGATGATATCTGTATCACACACATTTTAATTAGAAATGCAGAGGTTCATTTTTGGCTAGACTTGTACTACCCCTTTCAGTGGATGCTGATTCCGAAGAAAACCTTATGGTATGAACTCATGCAGGTGTCAAAGATATCTTGAAAAACCTATCTGAGAAGCAAGGAAAGAAGATGAACTCGCCAGAATCTGCCAAAGATATTCCAAAGTTCCTTGATTTATTTATGGTATGGACTGTTATTCTTTTGCAGCATGCATCGTCAAATGGCAAGTAGGGAGTTATCTTTGTTCTCAAATACACATCAAAATGTGTGTCGTTTTGTATTTCTAGGAGTGCGTCCAAATGACAGTTACAACAAACAGGAAAAAAACTGGCAGCAAGAACAAAATGAGAAGTAAAGAAGAAACAAAACTAAAATAAGTTAGCACAACCCCTAGGGTATAACACTGTCAGGTCTGCAAGGGTAGTCATGTCAGTGCCTTGGTACCCGCGAGCTGCCACAAATCTTTGTTGAGGGGATGGATTCAATAAGCTACTGGTAGTTGGGGTCCCACTATCGAATACAAGTACTGTGCATCCACCAGATTTTCCACATAGGTGACATGATCGGAGATTACACCCTCTGGAGCTTGCCGTCACCTGAATAGAAAGATAATTCAAATATATCTTGCAGTAATTCCAAACAGGGGTTTTTATTGTAGAACTGTACACCAGTTACTGAAGGTGCTTGGTTTTTCCATTATCTGATCAGGAACTTCCTGTTTCTGAACCGTTTCCTATATAACAAATGTTTCTGCCTTTGATATATAAAACTGTCATTGTAATCCTTGATATATTTGGCATATTAATTCAGGGTCAAATTAATATGGATGAGACCAAGGACCCAATTGAAAGTTTTAAGGTATGTCATGCCTCCATATTTTCCGCCTTATAGCACCATCTTTTTTGATCTAGCTTTCTATGTCAGTGCATAGATTAATGCATAAAGCAATCACCATTGCTGCAGCTACGGGCCTCATCTAAATTAGCGCTCAGGACCCTTTGCTCATTTTATGTTAGACCGGCTACTAATGCATCATCTGTTGGAAATGACTCATTAGTTATTGAATTACACTGTTTCTTTTGTGCATCAGATTCATAGCTTGTATTTGCAGGAGCCTGCTTATTTTTATTGCCTCAAAAGGTTACTTATGTCACAATTTTTTGAGGGGTACAGGATTGTAGTTGTTAAACCATTCCCGGCCTTAGGGTTTTATCCTTATAGATCACTCAAGCAGATTCACTTTATTTTGCTATACACCTATGCTCATACATTTGAGAAAGTCAGAAATGCATCTCATCTTAGGGATCTACTTCAGAAACACAATTTGGTGCACGTTTCCAAAAGCTTTTGGTTTCTGTCTCAAATCAACACAGAACCCTAATTTATTGTACATGTACTTGTGACTTTGTGAGCTACTTATAAATGCTAATTTTAAATCCATACTTACTTTTGTAGACATTCAATGATTTTTTCGTAAGACAATTGAAACCGGGTGCCAGGCCAATCGCGCACAGTGATCAGGACAATATTGCTACCTGTGCTGCCGACTGCCGTTTAATGGCTTTCAGTTCTGTTGATGAGAGCACAAGATTTTGGATTAAGGTATGGTATTGTTGGCTAATATGGCTATTTCTGCAAATTACAAGATATAATTATTTATAGAGATTTTATGTCTGTAAAATCGTAAGTCGTGAACATGGAGAGAAATAAGTTGTTGATGGATCTAATCTCTAAAAAATCATCCGCTTTCGACATGATATGTTCTGAAAATATTTGATTGGTGTGGGCCCTGCATGGTAGTTAGAAAAATAATCTTTCAATACTATAGTCAATGACATACAATACTTCCTCTGTTAACTTTTATCTGTTGTATAATGCCTATCATCTTTCTTACTCGCTAGCCATTACATAGGAACGCATAAAGACATTTTTACCAGTTGATATTAATAACAAACTTTGAATCAAAGCAAAACATTTGATAGCTTTCCACTAGTCTACTTTAGACTCTTTTCCAAGGGTGAATGGAGTACAAGTGATCGCATCAGTTGACTAGAGAGTGGCATTTGATCTGTTAAGGAATTTTCTCATGCTTTGTAGTGATACTTTCGATGGGTTTATTGGTACGTCATACTTTTAGTGATAAGTACGACTGGTTGACTTCGTCTGGTGCTTTTAGGACACTAATTAATGCGATTCAAAAATTTCAGTTGTGATCAAAATGACAGACATTTGGGTGTGTTCGAGAAAAAATTCAGTTCGAATCTCATTTCAGGGTGGCATACATTTACATTATTAATTTATTATTGCGCAACTGCTTTAGTCGAGTAACTTTCTTTAACTAGAAGGGAATCTCTTATAAGACAATTTGATACTTTTGTGATATTGTTTGACTGGAGTCTCATTGCGCTCAATCTTCTCCTCCTAGGGTCGCAAATTTTCAATTGAAGGTCTCCTAGGGGCTGATGCACACTATGATGCTTTTAACAATGGGTCGTTGGTAATTTTTCGGCTTGCACCTCAGGTACAGCTTGAATTTCATTACTATGGATCCCTGCTTGTACGAGACATATTGGAATTCTGCAATTTACATTTCACAATGCAGGACTACCATAGGTTTCATGTACCTGTGTCAGGACTTGTAGAGAAATTTGTGGAAATCCCTGGATGTTTGTACACGGTATAGAATACTCATCTTGGAATGAAGTACTTGTGTTCTCTTTCCATCATTTTCTAGCATTAAATGATTGGCTCGTGTCATTTTATATGATAGGTCAATCCTATTGCCGTGAACAGCAAGTACTGTAATGTGTTCACCGAGAATAAAAGAGTTATCTCAATAATCTCAACTTCAGAATTCGGAAAGGTTTGCATTTTTTTTCCTTTTCCTGGTATACCTGTCTGTCAATTTGTTTTGGATATGTTTTGCCTCATCTTTCATGAGCAAAGGTACTGCAAATTATGTACAGTACTTATATAGCTCGAGTCCCTTTTCCCTGTTCTTCCTGGGCATGAACATGGCCAAAGGCACACTTGATGTAAATAATGTGGCATGAACAAGGCTAAATGCAACTGTAAGTATCATACTTACAGGGGTTGCCAATATAATTTGTCAGGATCTGTTTTTGCAGATGCTTAAATGTGGGTTTTTTCTGCACATTTTGAAGTATCAGGTGGTAGTTGCAGTGTATGTTGCTTCTTAGCAATGGTGTGTGCTCCGCATCTTGAGGAGAAAACGGCCTGGAGCATTGCCATGCTTACTACTATAGGCTATCTCCTCATTAGTTGTCTGTTCTTATTTGCACCGCAGGCTGGCACCAACTAGAGCAAACCAGTAGCTTTCTGAACTTTTGTCTTCACTAACCGTGCACTGTTTTTGTAACAACATGGGTTTAGGTGGCATTTGTTGCCATTGGAGCAACTATGGTAGGAAGTATCACATTCCTGAAAAAGGAGGGGGACTACGTCCACAAGGGAGATGAGGTTTTCTTTTGTACTATTTCCTTGTCTGCTGTTTGTGCATGTTTGTTCAGTTACCTGATTTGTCCTCTTCTCTCCCAGTTTGGGTATTTCTCCTTCGGAGGGAGCACGGTAATCTGCGTCTTTGAGAAGGTCTGTTCATTTTTATCTTCTTTTTTCTTTCTTCTTCTAGATACTGCTAACGAGCCTCACAGACAGTCCAGTTTCTCTTGTTCCAAATCCACAAGTTAACCTTCTTATTGATGACAGGACGCGATAGAATTCGATGCTGATCTCGTGGCGAACAGCGAAAGGTCACTGGAAACCCTTGTCGAGGTTGGCACGACGCTGGGCACCTCCAAACGGACCAAAGAGCTACGAGTTCCAGAGCTACATAAGTGTTCAGTCGAATGATAGAAGTTTGGGCGTGCAGCGCACCACGGTACATATCTGTGAAGTACCTGTAGGAACTAGTGGAGTGTATTCTTCTAGTGCTGCTTTTCTATGTTCATTTGCACTTTTGGTAGGTTAGCCTTCATAGTTGGATCTCGTCTGTGTAGCACGTGAAAAAGGGTCCATTGTGGTGGAGAAAACCACAGTCAAAAATCACATTTAGATATTTTATAGCGAAATCACATGTGGGAGTGCAGCGCAATCTTTGAAGTACCCATAGGAATCAGTAGAGTATATTCTCGTAGTGTTTTATGTTGGATATACATTTGGTGCTGTTTTGCTTTCGATTTTACTCCATTAGCCGAAATCCGAGCTGTTCATATAGTAGTACGATGTTTGACTTGAGCCCTGAGTTTCGATGTGAAAAACAAATTTGCATGAATGTATCAACCAGTCCTCTGTTGGGTTTGGCCATGTTCTGATCAGGTCAGGTGGATAAAAGCAGGAGGCGTTTTTTTAAACTGAAACAGGAGATTTTTTTTTAAAACTGAAGCAGGAGACGTTGACTAGCGGGAAGAAATACACTCGTTTAGTCTTTGCTGCTGTGGAAGCAGAGATGAGCAAGTCAAGACTCCAAGCTCTGTTCACATGGCCTTGTGAATAAGTCCAACAAAAGAAGCAGGCCTGATGACAATAAGCATCAGCTCGATGTGAATTAACAAAACATACTCCACATGAATCACCTAATACAACCATTCTCATGAGTGAATAGAACACTAGCCAGAAATCTCGAAACTGCAGCAGAACAGCTGAAGCGATTCTAAATCCCTACGATCGAGATCATATCCACTGTACTTGTGAGTTTGTTACATGAGGCCGGGGCGAGCGTGCAAGGGGAAGTGGGGCGTCGCCAGAGGAGCTCGGTCCAGGCTGCTCTTCCTCTTCTTCGTTACCTCCTCCCTCTTGACCCCCCGTTGCTTCTTCTTCTGGCCACCAGACGAGGAGGAGTTCTTGGGGAGCACCTGGACATCCGAAGCGCCACAGCAGAATCCCATGGCTGCAGCTTACCTAGCTACTTCTGCACTACTGTGCTTCTCTCTCTGTGGCTCTGTTCTGCACCTTATGAAAACCTCAGCTGCTCTGTACGTTTCTGTTGGCGGAGGGGCTCTTTTATAGGGCTCTAAACTTCCAGCGGAAGGTTGCCGCTGCTCGAAGCTCTCTTCCGCTCCCTATTTTTTTACTAGTTTATCACCTGCAACGTGGCGACCGCAACAGCAACAGTCTCGCTTTCATCGGCAGTGACGCACGTACGCGGCGCATCATGCACGCGCGCCGTCCGGCAGACCGTCACTGACACGCGGGTCCACCGTACCTGTGGCCCATCTGTCGGCCCGTGGAGCACGTGGCGTGTAAGCTACTCTAGTACATGTAGCCCGTTGAATATTTCTTACCCTCGGTGATGATAGAGTGATAGTACCGTTGACCACTCGGCGCGAGAGGTGAGCTGATTCCTTGGCAGGCAAGCTTCTCGGTTCTTCCCTTTCTCTTTTTTCTACGGAAAATGACATAGAGGGGAGTGAAGACCTATCTTCCTCCTCCCTTTCTCTAATTTTAGAATTTTGTTTTTCATGTGGATTGGAATGAGAGAACCATTTCTCGTGGCACTTATCGGGAGAAGAGTCTCAACCAAAGTTTTAAATAGCGGACTATAGCATTTTCTGCACCATGCTGCTAAGTGAATTAGCGCGCCAAAGGTACCAAAACCCTTAAATAGCGGGCTATAGCGGCGATTTGTAAGTAACGAAAGGGGCATAGCTTAAAACATTCGTCAAAGAGAACATTTGTCAGAGCATGTTGTGCTGACACCCCCTTCGGTGCATGATCATGTCTGAGAGAGTCGGTACATGAATAAAACGTTGTGCCGAAAGCCAAACTCTTTTGTTGTTATACAATCTAGATACATGGCCAAGAATCAACAAAAGTTTCCATTTGCAAATAAAACATGAACACTTGCTTAAAAGCATCATCAAACCATTTGAGGTACATGACTTTTATATAAATTATTATTGTTGTACATTGAACAAACATTAATTTTAAAATACATGCTTTTTATTTTTGATATGTGTAAAATTTTATTCTAAAACAACTGAACATTTCCCATCATGGAATTATTTTTTTACGTAATTTCTTAAATTAGCGAAAATTGAGAAATTATTTATGATTTTATACAAACAAAGGGAGCAACTACCTGGATGACATTCTTTGCGAGCGGCACTCCAGGGTGCTCCTACACTTGACACGTGTTGGCGGGGAGTTCCCATATTTTTTATTTGGTTGTTTTTCTTGGTTGGTTTCTCAATGTGTTTGATTTCTATTTGATTTTCTTTGTTTCTCTTTCGAGTTTGGTTCATCTTGTTATTTTCACCTATTTATGAGTAAATATTTCAAAATATTTACAAATTGAAATCCCACACAGAGTTGAGTTGTTTGTAAATCCCACTGATCAAACAATGCGTCAAGGCAACATTCGGTGTTGCCCATGCTACCGCCTACACAGGGTCACAACGCCTTCTGACATGCCTATAACTATTAAAATAACGTAACAATTTCCCAACATATCAGTATGGGATATAGCTTAAATTAATTGATTTTGGAGAAAACCATTGTCACAAGTCACATTTGATCTGTTTTCCTAGCAAACTCTCAGCTGCATTCATATGTGGTATTTGATTTGAGCCACCAATTTTGTCGTGAAAAACAATTTACCCGGGCACAAACAAACCCTTTGGTTTGGCCATGTTATGATCAGGTGGATAAAGCAGAGCCGTGCCTATTTGATTGTCTGTGAGCATGACTAAATAGATTGCTACGTATCGTTTTGACTTTTCTTTTATTTATTAGATCAACATTGGCTTTTGCTTTGGTCTGGTCCTGGTCTTCAACAAGAAGAAATAGATTTAGTCTTCCCTGCTGTTGAAGCAACAAATCATGTCAAGAGTTCATTTCTGCCTTCCTTCCTTTTCGTTTGTTTTCTCTATTTTTTGCATTTCATGTGGATAAACTAGAACGTTGTCCTAAGAACCTATCATGGCACCGAACGTGAGTTGACTTCACAATGTTTCTCGTCTCTCCTTTTTTTACAAATGAATGTTTGGTTGAATCGAAATATATAAGTCGGACCAAAGAGTCTCACCGCATCCGGTACAAATGACAAAACTATTCGTCCGCCGTGCTAACAGCTTTTGTACATCGGATGAAAAAGCGGTCACTATTTACGAGTAACTTGTAAATTTGTAAAATTGTTCTTGATCTCCCACGGTGTCTGAATTTGTTTATTTCTCTTCCACCGTCTAATGCCCCGTCGTCACCGTTCAGGTCATGTCCCTCCTTCGGTCCTCTCATCGCTCCCCTCCCACCATCAAAATGGCGAGCCACATATTCTCTGGTACCCTAGCCGCCGCCTCCCTTGCCAGGATGGCAGGCAAACACAGTGACCCTTGTCTAGTCTCGCGTTGAAGCGGGATCGGTTTTGCTAGCTACCCCCCAAAGAACTTTGCGCAGCTTCTCCAGTGGTTCTAACGGCAAGAGGCCTCTCTAGATATGGCAGAACTAGAGGCATGCCCCCATATATTCTCTCCATAATTTGGTAGGTCGTAGTTTGTCGATTCATAGTCCTTTGGTAGTCGTTATGTTATTCATCACCAATTTATACTAATATTTGTTACTTATTTCGAGATCACTATCACTAAATTTGACAAGTTCTCTTTTTCATCCATATGATATAAAGGTATGGTTTTAATTATTACTTGACATGTTACATTCAAGAACAGTAACAACACAATTTTGTTAGTAATGTTATAAAGCAAAGTTCAATGTTAAAGAATTCAAACAACTAATGTTTAAAATTTACCAATGCTAATGTCGAACTCTATATCCTGGCGCAATTGTATTTTTATAACTTTTAGTTTGATATATTTCATTCAAATGAGTACCATAAAAATTTAAGCAAAGCCTAAAACAATTTATGAGATAATTGCACTCGACCACAAAGTAGTTTATACCATTTACGTATATTCTAGTTTGTTTTTCCAGGTTTAGTATACTTATGTACATTTGATATGGGTTCTAAATGTACTGAGTCTAACAAATATCCTATTAGAGCTTTTTAGAAGGTCCGCCACTGTCGGGAGCCAAGCTTTCTGTCTCATTGGTTTTGTAGTACATTTCTAGGAAAATAGTACTGAACATTTCTTGGAAAATAGTAATGGCTCTTCATGCGGAATCCTTCATAAGCATCATGCAATAGAATCGACGATACTAGTAAACCATCACAACATGGTATCCGTGTGTATGAACTTTTCCCCCCTTTTTCTTTGTTTCTTTTTTCTTTTTCATTAAAAAAAGTTTCCTTTATTTTGTTTTTGCAGATACATGAAAATTTATAAGAGTAAACCATATGAGGTGATAAAAGTATTCGAGGTGTGTCAGCTGTGTGTTAATTATTTTGAAAATACACACATCATTCCTAATTGTAGATAAGTGGTTCACGCATGTTCTATCCAGGTTTTACCTACGCACGTGGCGTCTTGACTCATTGCATCTAGGCTCTTTTTTACAGAAAGTTTCTAAAAATATTATTCCTTGTAATACTAAGGTCCATCTCATGTGGAATGCTCGAGTCATATCTCATTTTTCTTCCTCTGCGCTGTCAAAGAAACTTGATAGAGATTTCCTCTCCGCCTGGCTAGCCGAGAACCACAAATTCCCTAGTCTTCCATTTTACGACAAAAAAAAAATCACGAGTTTTTTCAACTACATCCCAACTTCATTACTAATTTTGTAAATCGGAAAAGCTGGATAAATAATCTAGATATTCATTGAATGAATAACTTGAACGCAGAGGCGAAGGACAAAAAAACAGTTGAGGTCAGGCAAGCTCTACTGCAGAAAAAAAGAATCGATGCAAAAAATAAAATTGTCTAGAAACATCAACACTTTATATTATCTGAAGCTTAATTTCACTTCACATAGTGTTAATGGCAACATATTTAAATAGAAGTTATCGGCGACCTAAATTCGCACATAGTAAGTGTGTCCCAGTTCGGACTACGACACTCTCCGAGTGGCACCTAGATGCAGATTTGGAGCCCTCCTTCACGACCTTGGCACTCAACCTGATGTGCTCCTGAGCAGGCTGAGCTCATGTGGGTATAAATAACTCGTTGCAGCGTGTGTCGTAAGGTGCAAACCGCGGGGAGGCATGTAGGAGTTTTTTTTTGACTTGTCATGGAGGAGTTACGAACGCAGGGAACGGTCGAGCGTAGCAACCTGATTTTTTGTTGGGGAAAGCTAACGAAAGGCGCCGCTCCGCGCGTCTCTCCTGGAGGCGACTCTTTCGTGTGTTTTTCCCTAATAGAGAGCACATATGCATGCATGAATCTAGTGACATTATCACATTAATTGCATATTTTTTAAAATTCAAAATGTTTTAATTTCTAAACCGTTATTCCGATTAGTGATCCGTTTACACCGCTAGGTTCGTCTCGACGAGGGCTTCAAAATTAGTTCTCATGTTGCCAGGTTTTGAGAAACTTTTTTTTCCGGACCAGTTATCAGATTAGCAGTATACAGCTACCACAATAATTATACATGGTTATCAGATTAATTTTTACACATTTCTGACAGTTGTGACATCTATATTCGGGTGTATAAAACTTTTGTCACATCAGTTACAATTTTAAAACACTATGGTAACCAGATTAACATCCAACACTTACCATGATAATTGTACATGGTTATGATATAATTTTGTAGCCGTTTTATACACATTGCAATAATACGTACTAAGAGTTCAACTATTTTCAAGACCTACAAGATGATATCATTCCATAAAATATAGTATCATGCAGCCTTACATTGGTCTAGAATGGTGTACATGAACCTGGTAACCAAGTTATTATAATATGGTAAGTGAATGCTAATAATCTGGTAACTACTGATGAAGAAAAAAGTTGTCGAAACATATCAACATGGGATCTAGTTTCGTAGATCTCGTCGCGACTAAGCCAACGGTGAAAGCGAATTTTAAATCGGATTGTTGGTTTGAGAGATAAAACTTTTTTAAGTTAGACATCAAAAGGAAATCTAGAATGATATCATCGCACACGTCACTGCATGCATGTTAATTAGGAGCCGTCGCTAGGGGAGACTAACGAGCGGCGCTGCTCCGTAGTCCTGTCCTTTTTTGTTTTGTTTTGGGCGAAGCGACCTTTTTTTTTAGAACTTTGAGCGAAGCGACTTGAGTGCCGACGAGGCCCTCCTCACGCTCCCCCACGCGCGGCACATGAAGGCCCATCTCGGCTGAGGCAGCTCCTAACCGGCCCAATTGGCGCTTTTTTATCCAGAACATGAAAAAATTGTACTATACACATAAGGAAATACCTATGGCCCCGCTTGGTTCGTGGTATATTAGCCCAAAAGGTAGGTACTTACAGAAAATCAAACATCCTTTTTATTTTCCAGCCGTTTGAATGTATACCCTAGTATTTAATCCAATACTGCCCATTCAATCGGGGCCTACATATGTAAATTTTTGGCAGAAATTAAGGGAAGACGGCCCCAAGCCCGAAGGGGAGCTTCGCCCCGGCTTGAACATACCACAGATACGTCGGAAAGGATACTAGGCTTCTTATTAATCCAGATCAGTGGATACATGTTGTATGGTCAGATAAGTGCTCTTGCTTATGTTGTAGTGGCAGCAACAACTCCACCTAATCTGAAACAATGCACGACTGTGAAGCATGCATGCCCGTAGCAGCGGATAGGCAAAAAAAAAAAAAAAAAAAACAGTAAAAATACTTTTTAGATAAAAAGTATATATTAATATTTTTTAGATAAAGAGTATATATTAATATCGCGAAGATACCAATTACACACAGCCTCTGCAACAACACAATAACCAAAGATATTACGGATGCACACAGTTGCTTATAACACTGCTTCGATGACAACATATGTTCACCTGACCTAAACTTAAGTAGCCATAATTTACTAGTGCCTCTCCTATTTGACAGCCTTATTGTTGGGGTGAGTACAAGACTCTAGACTGCCTATTTGACAGCTCGGTTCTGACACAAAAATCTGAGAAAGTTTATCTAATGTTGAGATAAAAGGGAAACCCTAGACCCTGCGAGCCAAAGCCGACCAATTAAGTCACCTTCACAGAGAATAATGCAAAATCAGTCTCTATCTCTTGACCACTATGCCCATGATCGGCTGGCCTGGATAGGAGGCTTGGTTCGCCGTTTTTCTGATCTGACAAGATTAGTTTCTTTGTGTCGCAAGCGTTCAATGTTATCCATGAAGATGCTGGTCTCGTAGCTAGATGGATGCTTGGAACGAGGATGTTGGTACGAAAGTGGTAGATCTTCCATTCTTATCAACTTTGTCGATGAGACATGCTAGATCGGGGTCCAAGGCAACCTGGGGATGTCTCCTGGTAGATGTGCCACAACGATATGTGCCTCGCTGATGAGCATGTATGCTATGTACGCACTGAAGCACTAGATGTGGCGGTGTTTGCTCAATAAAGTCTCCATTGCCGGCTAACACCACATGTGGGGGATGACAACTGCTCAGTGCCAAGCACGTTGATCATATCGAACTCATCGCACTATTCCTCCCTGGCCTTCTTGATTGGCGTCATATCCAAAGCCCTCCTCATCTCCATCGGCATGTCCATTTATGTGAAACTTTCTTCACCGATTGCTGAGCAATTCCAGTTTTGGATCTGTAGAACGATAGAGAGGATATGCGGAATATGTTGAATATATTATTGAGCCTCGGGGCGAGTATATATAGGCGTACATGGACCATCTTGGAGTACAAGACAGGACACAAATCCTATCTCTATCCTAGTCGGTTACGTACCGCACGTATACTCTAACACCTCCCGCAGTCGTAGCGGGAGCGTCGTGAACAACATGAAAGACGTGGACGGTCAGAGTGGAGATAAACCGAAGTAGACCCAGAAGGCTGACACCCCCCGCAGTCGTAGCGGGAGCGTCGTGGTCGATGTCGCGGCGCGGATGCTTGGACTGGAGAGGAAGCTGATGAGAGCTCAGGCGAGGTGGTAGCCCTTGTGCCGATGTCGAGGGAGCCGAGAGCGTGAGGCGGTGCCGAGGTCAAGGTAGCCATTGCGAGGAGATGCCATGGTCGATGTCGTGGTCGGAGATGCCGGTGTCGATGTAGCCGCACATGAAGCCGCGGGCGCGAAGAAGGCGCCATGGTGATGATGACGGAGACGCGTCGAGGGCAGTCGTCGAGGATGTCGATGCCGAGGTCGATGCAGTCCGAACCGTCGAGGATGATGTGCAGCCATAGTTGTGCCAGAACTAGGCGCACGCCGGGGACGTAGGCATACTACGGTTTTGCCAGAACCGAGTATGCAAGAAGAATCGTCGTGGACGCGGTCGAGGCAGTCGTAGGAGTCGATGCCGAAGAAGACGTTGTCGATGCCGATGAAGACGAGGCGCCGATCCGAGCTTGCCAGGCACAGGACGCGTCGGGGACGAAGGCACGCAGCGGTGTTGCCAGCACCGAGCATGCGTAGAGCGGGACCAGTACGGTGTCGTGCCATATCGGTGATAGACTAGCAGAGAAGGCTCCAGGACGGTAGCGAGGCGCAGAGCGGCGAAGACGGGGAAGAGCCTATGCAGTCCGCGATCGTCGGAGTAGACGCGAGGGTGGTCGGTGGCGATGCCGGGAGGCGGCGATGCCGGGTGGTGGCGATGACGTAGGCGACGAAGTTGTACTGGACGAGGACGAAGGTGTAGGCGGCGAAACCAGTGGCGGCGGAGGCCGTGCAGGTTACGTGAGGAGGCGCGGCGGCGGTACAAGAACTTGGCGAGGAAGAGCCGACAGCTTGACGAAGACCATGCGCGGACGGCGGCGACCCGGGTCGTGGGAGCGACGCGGTGGTAGCCTGAGACGTCGGTGCGCGGGGACGGCGAGGTAGACCGCGTGTAGCAGCACTACGGTCCGAGGGGACGACGTAGCTGCAGTGCGCGAGTCGGTGCAGCGGCTTGAGGCCACCGGCGACGTACGCACCAGGGAAGGCGCGCTCGAGGCCGTAGGGTGGACCAAAGGCGGCGACGCGCGGCCCGAAGGGGCGGCGCTGCGGCAGCCTGTTGCTTGATCGGTGATAGGCGCGTGCTCGGGGACATGCTTGAAGGCGATGTGCGCAGATCGGTTGATCAGACCGACGGAGGCACAGGACGCGCCATGGCGTGGATGACGACGCGCAGATCTGAGTTGATGGCGACGTTGTCGGTGAAGTCCCGGGCGATGACGACGAAGACGGACCGGCAAAGAAGACTGCGCGGACGAGAACAGCCTGCCGCGATGAACGTAGGGGCGCCCCGTGTGCGCCGCGTGCCGAGCGGTTGATGAAGATGGCCGGTGCATGTCGATGTCGTTGTCGGAGTAGAGGCGCAGGTTGACGACGGCGGTGGGCGACTCAATCCGATCTAAGATCGGTAAACCAAAAAAGAAAACCGATCAAGTGATCGGAGAAGAGACTTACGGGGCAGCCGATCACGGATCGGCGGACGAACCCTGCGTACGGGTTGCGCAGCCCCCCGGCGGAGATCATGGAGATCGACCTCCCCGGGGGCAGCGCGGCGGAAGCGTGTCGACGGCGCCTAGCACGGCGCCATGAGGGCGGCGGCGCTAGGGTTTGGGAGCGGCGGCGGCGCTAGGGCTAGGCGGCGGCTGCTCTAGGGTAGGATCTAATTAGGCTGATACCATGTAGAACGATAGAGAGGATATGCGGAATATGTTGAATATATTATTGAGCCTCGGGGGCGAGTATATATAGGCGTACAGGGACCATCTTGGAGTACAAGACAAGACACAAATCCTATCTCTATCCTAGTCGGTTACGTACCGCACGTATACTCTAACAGGATCTTCGTGAAAAAAATCATTCAATAATAAATGTGTATTGGGCCAACCAGAACTTCCACATAGTTATTGTAATATCTGTTTTTTTTTTGTTTTTTTGAAAGAACGACGGAGGGGGAACAGACCCCCACCTTATTTTGATTAAAAACAAGAGCTAAGGCAGCTTAGCGGTTTGAGTACATGCAAGAGAGCTTACCGAAAAGAGCAAAGAACAGAGAACAAAGAACAGCGGTAAAGGAAAGAAATTTATCATTCCATAGTTCAGCCCATCGGAGGAGCGCATCCTTCTCCTTCTTGTTTGCCCTGTGAGACCATAGCTTGCATGTATCAACGCATTGCCTGGTCGTGGTTAGCACCGGCAAATCAACTCCATCAAAGACTTTCCTGTTTCTGGAAAGCCATGTAGTCCAGAGGGTGGCAGTGAGCACCATGTCCCAGGCATTTCTTCTGTTGGAGGGACAGTTTTCTCTAGCTTCTCCATAGATGTCTTCCAGCTCCGTGATCCCATGCAGTTGAATTCCCATGCTGGCCAGAATATTTTTGGTGCGACCACATTCTAGCGCAAAGTGTTCCGCTGTCTCACTTGCAGTGCAACCAAAAGGGCATGAGTCATTATCCACAATATTTTGCTTGAGGAGGTTAGCTCTAACCTTGATTCTACCTCTCGTCAGCAGCCAAGCAAAAAAAAATCCTTTCTTCGGAGCTGCACATTTCCAAACAGTTTCTGCTGTCACGTGCGTGATACCCCCCAATTCATGAGCTTATATAAATTTCTGACAGAGAAGATGTCATGGTTGTTCATCCTCCACCCTCTCTTATCAAGAACCTCATTGTCAAGAGAACATGTAGCTAGAAAGGCCAGCAATGCCACTCTTTCACGCTCTGCTCTGTCTGAGGTAATGTGAACCAGAGGTATATGCCATTCTCCGTTCTGCCAGCATTCAGAGACAGGAATGTTCGGTCTGATGGCATGAGAGTAAAGAGCTGGGAATTGAGTTGCAACGGGACCTTTAGTTGTCCACTTGTCCTTCCAAAAAGATGTGCAAACCCCGCTGCCAATTTGTACACATGTAGCATATCTGTAGGTGTCAACCAGGTCATTGATCTGTCTCCATGCTCTGGTTTGATCATGTTTTTTGTCGCCCAGGTCATTGTTCTAAAAATGAACCGTCATAACCAATCTCGCCCATGGGAGTTTGGTTCAGTGAGAAGTCTGTGTACAAATTTGGCCAGCAAGCAGGTGTTCTGAATCTGCAGATTTTTTATGCCAAGACCTCCCTCATTGGCATCTCTGCATACGAAATCCCATGCAACAAGGCAATCGCTACCATGTAGCGAACTCTTGCCTTTCCAGAAGAAAGCTCTAAGAAGTCTTTCCATTTCCTCAATTACCCATTGGGGCAGCCTGATGCAAGACATGAGGTAGGCTGGCAGCACTGACAAGACTGATTTGGTCAGAGTAAGCATCCCCCCCATGGTTACGAAATCCATGGAGAAGTTTTCTCTGAATGGCTGAGATGTATGGTAGGAAGACTTCCCTTGGCAATTTGTCGTCAGACAGAGGCAAGCCGAGGTAGGTTTGTGGGAAGGCAGCCACTTCGCACCCAAGAATTGTCGCAATTTCCACTCCCTCTTGAGCAGTAAGGTTTATGGGGACGAAAGTAGATTTGGAGAAGTTAATTTTGAGCCCTGTGGTGTGAGCAAAATCATCCAGGATACCCTTCAAAACCCTGGCTTGTTCTACATCTCCTTGGAGAACGATCAGAGTGTCATCGGCGTATTGTAATATCTGTTGTCATTCGTTTAACCTTATTCTGAAAACAGTGAAACCTCATTAGAATATTTGTGAACGTTCACAAAAACATTTTTGAAACTAATGAAAGTTCATTGAACTTTCCAAAACAATTATGAAAAACTATTGAATATTTTGCAGGTTTGAACAATTAGTTTTCCTCCATAGTTTAGCCTACCAGAGTGACAGCGAGAGGCTAAAACCGGGTGGCTTCGCACTGTCTGCCGAAACTGAATGTTGTCATCACAGTGAAAAATGAGAACACAAACTGACATATTTGAAGGTCAAGGACAGAAGCATTGTTACAGATTTAATCATATCACAGAAATGCGATGTCATAACCATTGATCTAATTTGTCTCAATTATATGACAGAACAACTACCTCAAGTGGGCATGCTCAGACCAAAGGAGTGTAAGCTCAGACCAAAGGAGTGCCGTTAAAAGTAGCAGTAAAATTAGTAATACCTCCGGTCCATAAAAAGTGTCGTTTAATAAGCTATACAATGATAGTATAAAGTACTACTGCATTTCACAACACTAATTACAATATGTATGCACTGGGCGATTGCATGCATGCAGCACTCGGTTCCTGCAAAACACGTCAAACAACTTTTTTATGTTTAGCAGTTTTGAGGACTCCAACTTTTTGTCGAATTTTTTTCAACACTAGCTGCTTCTCAGGAAGGTCTTTCATCTTCAGATTTTCTGGTGCAGATCTGATCAGCTTTAACCCTTATCTTGTGACCTCCTTTTTCTAAATACGTGAGGTCTTCAGCACTTCAATTTGACAACAACGATTCTATCACA
The DNA here is from genome assembly GCA_947311845.1 of Poa pratensis. NCBI lineage: Eukaryota > Viridiplantae > Streptophyta > Magnoliopsida > Poales > Poaceae > Poa > Poa pratensis. The sequence goes on from CAMZMU010000055.1 coordinate 331,878, forward strand.
ACTCTTTAAGTAATAAATCCCTTTATTAAGAATAAAACAATTCTATCACAATATGCATTTTTTAATTGTAGAAAAGAAAATATTAACAAAGTATTTCTTGGGACAAATCTCATGCATCCAACAAAAACACTTCAACAAATATTAGTAGTTGTCACGGTTTAACAAGTTGTCCACAAAAGGATCGAAAAAGGATATGTGTAAGAGCCAATCATAATATCATCAGAACGTACTCAAACATGAACAAGAAGAAAAACAATGACTTCAAACTAAAGACTCGTGTGCACCTAATTGAAAACTAACACCGCTTAAAAGTAGAACATACTAATGTCTGAACAAAATACTACTACTACTACATCTTTATAAGTCTAACAAGGAGGACCCCCAACAACCCTTCCCCTCGCGTCGCCTCCCCCCAGGCGGCGCTAGGGGCGCATCCGCGCCGCCACTCACCCCTCCTCGCCTGAGCCACCTCTGCCGCTGCCGTCGCCGGCCTCGGCCACGGTGGTGGTGGCACCCCTCCGCTGCCACAAAGGTGGTCGGGGGGGGGGGGGAGGGGGGGGGGTCCTTTTCTCTCGGCTTGAGGAAGACCGGCCCGTGGGGGCGGCGCCGGTCAGGGTGGAGGAGGCCGAGCCGGCGGGCTTGGGAGACGACGGCGGACAGTGGAGTCTGCGGGCGGCGGTGCAGGTTGCTGCGGCGCCGTCGCCGGAGGTGGGGCATGCCAGATGGGCTTGGCGGGCCCGATCTGGGCCCGTCAGGCCCTTGCTGCGGCGCGTGGGTGCGGTCCGTCGTCCGTGTGGGTGGAAGCTGAGGCACCAAAGTGGGCCTTCCGTGCGGTCGGAGGCGGAGGCTGCGCGTCAAGCCCGACACAGAGGAAGGAGAGGGAGGTGGTGACACCAGCGCGGAGGCGGGGCGACCGATGAGGTGCGGGATGGCCACGGAGGCAAGCCGGGGCGGCGGCCCCAGATTCGTGGCTGATCCGAGGATCGGCCGCAGCGGGCATGGCGGCTGTTGTGGAGGGAGGTGCCGCGGTGGTGGCAGCGTGCCATGGAGCTAAGTGGTTGATGACATGGCCATGATGCCATCCTGTGGCTCCCGAAGCTTTGCGGTCGGGTTGAACTCCGGGCGAAAGCTCGCATGGACTTCGGTCGGTGCCGACGACGGCGGCGCCCTCGGGTGTCGTTCTCCTTCTTGATCTCGTCGTTGTGGAGCTTTTCGACCTCGACTAACGCGTGTGGATCCAAGGGCTCCGGGTGAAAATCTATGCTCTTCGGGAGCGGGCGGCGTTGACGATCTCGTCACTACCTTGTTGGAGGCGTCGCTTTGGAGCTCTTGGCCAGCGTGGTGCGACGGTTTCGCGACGGATGTGCAAAATGGGCGTGTGGTCGAGGGTGGTGGACGTCGGGGCGACGGCTCCGGAAGGTTGTGGTGCGCCGAGGCGGCGACTTCGGTCCCTGTTGCAGTGGCGGTCCTATGGGGCAGGACCGTGACCTTACACAGGCTTGGGTGACAACCTTGAGCTGCGAGGGCAGTAGGTTTGTCGACTCAGCTGGATCATCTCCGGGCGATACGAAGGTGGATCTGGTTGTTATGCCGGGGCGGCGGCCTCGGGTTCTGGCGCGACGTTGAGGTCTGCGGGCGGTCGTCTTTAGCGAGGGTAGCAAGAGCTACGAGACGGTTGGTTTGTACGACGTTGTGGCTCGTGTGCTTTGGTGCCGAGTAGTGCACGTCGGGGCGGCGGCCCCGGGTCGGTGGTGTGTTTTGTGGCGTTCGGTGGGCTTGCGTCGTGTGGGCGCCGTCCCTTCGCTTGTGCGGTTTTTTGGCCATGTTTTCCTCATAAACAGGGTATTTGTATAGTTTTCGGACTCGGTTTCCCTTATAAACTGGGTCACCTCTTTTCTATCTATTCGAGCAGTGGTACGCCCACTTTGTCCTAAAAAAAAAAAAGTCTAACAAGTAGCTAGGTGGAACCATATATAGGACGACGACGGGTGTGCAGCTCTATTTATTTCTCTATGGCGATGAAGATTTTGTCGTCTAACAAGTGCTGTCCACGCTATTTCCTTTCGACAGTTTTTACGGACCGGAGGGAGTATTATGTATGCACTGGGTGATTGCATGCAGCAGTTTCGAGGACTGCAACTTTTTGTCGAACTTTTTTCACCACTAGCTGCTAGCTGCTCGGGAAGGTGTTTCATCTTCAGATTTTCTGGCGCAGATTTAATCAGCGTTAGCCCTTATTATGATGAATGTATTTCTCGGGACAAATCTTTACATAATATCATCGAAACGTACACAAACGTGAACAAGAAGAACGTCAATGACCGACAGACTAAAGATACTTTACGCTTCTCAAATAATTGAAAACTAACACCGCTTAAAAGTAGAACAAGCTAATGTCTGAACAAAATACTACTACTGCATCTTGTATAAGTCTAACTAGTAGCTAGCTGGAACATATAGAGGACGACGACGGGCGTGCTGGTACGCTCATTATTTCTCTAAGGCGATGAAGATCTTGTCGTTGTTGCTGATGCCGTCGTTGCTGGACTTGGGGACGACGGTGGGCAGCTCGACGTTCTTCTCCGTCTTGGGGGTGGACTTGCGGTAGCATCCGTAGAGGATGAGCTGTGCGAGGCTGAAGAGCACGCCGAGGCCATTGGGGATGGTGATGTAGAGGTCGAACTTGATGAGAGCATAGGCGAGCCAACAGCATCCGTTGAGGAAGCCGACGAAGGAGAGCAAGAAGGGCATGTACTCGACGCTCTTGGTCCTGATCACTTGGAACATGACGGTGAGCGGGGAGGCGTACATGACGGTGTTGGCGATGACGCAGAGGATGCCGACGATCATGGAGCGCCTGTCGTGGGTGTGGGCGCCGAGGAGCACGCCGAGCACGAGGGCCACAATGAGCACGGCCTCGACGCCGAGCACTGCGAGCACCCGGAGGCGCTTCCTGCGGGGCGCGTAGATGAAGAAGGTGGTGAGGTAGATGGCCTCGATGAAGATCCCGGCGCCGTTGATGGTGTAGACGAGGGTGCTGTTGGGGTGGACGAAGGGGAGGCCGTAGAAGACCCAGAGCATGCAGTTGAAGAGCGTGGCGAGGTAAGGGGTCGGGCTGAACTCCTCCACGTCCTTCTTCTTATAGATGTTCAACAAAGTCGGCGCTGGCGAGAGGAAGAGCCCGGCGGAGATGACGTTGCCGATGATGCCGACGACGCTGCGGATCACGCCGCTGGAGACCATCTTGCTCGACGGATTGGAGGGACGGCGGCTCGATCTCCGGTGACGATGCTTTTCCGGCGAGTTGCAGAGGTGCGGAAGGTGTCTGGCTTTGTGGATATAGGTCGACTATAGATTTTGTTTATGGGTAGTACCAGGTAGGTAGCTAGTACATGGATTTATATAGCAGATCAACCCAAGCCAAGACTCGTACGTGGACCAATACTTGTCGGTCACGAACGGCCGGGGTTAATCCTAACGAACTTATACGATACAAGGTGATGAACTGATCAGAGTCAGGCGCCAACACTACACGGAACGGGTTCACGCCGTGGTTAATCCTAACACCTCTTCTCTTGGCAGTTACGTACAAACGGATAAGGAGACCGGCTCGATCTTGTTGCAATATCCATCAACACCAACTCGATCTTAGCTTGTTGAATAATTAACCTGCCGGATGCAGATTTGGCACCGAGTCGTATGCAATTCAAACAACGAGGTTTTTTCAGATAAGGGGCCAACCTGACACGCACGCAGCATGCTTCGCTTGCTAGGGTTATTTACCACCCATCAGAGTTACAACACGGTCCATCTCACGATTTAAAAGCAACAAAAAAAAAATCCCTCAATCCGGTAATAAATGTCGCTAAAAGGAATATATCTAAACATATTTTAATACTAAATACATCCGTGTTTATGACATTTTTCACGACCAAATGTGACGTTTTAGAAGAAATCTTATTGGTTCTCGCCTAGCATCTTGGAATGAGTTACTACAACGTCTGGCATTGATCAATTTGACAGAGGGGACAGGCGATTTTCTATAAATGTCGCAGAGGATGCCGACGATCATTGATCAATCCCCTACTAGTGTTCTTGGGGGAAAATCTGGCATTGCCGTGTCTCAGATACTTTGCCGTGTCCGACCTGCAAAGTAGCATACACGGCAAACATATAGAAATACACATGGCAAAATACCACGCACGGTAAAAGCCCGAGACACGTGTACGTTCTAGCCACCCTTTCCGGCGCCGTTATAACAGACACTTTGCCGTGTGTCTACAAGACACGGCAAAGGTCTTTGCCGTGCGCCCCCGCAAAAGACATGGCAAAGATTTAGGGCGACGTCGACACTCCATTCCCACGCGTATCCACCAATTTTCCGCTGAAATCTTTGCCGTGCGTACATGCAAAACGCACGGCAAAGACCTATTTTGCCGTGCCTTCATAAAATACACACGGCAAAGATTTAGGCGACGTCGAAACTACATTCCCGCGCGTGTCCACCAATTTCCCGCCAGAAATCGTTGCCGTGCGTATCTGTAAAACACACGGCAAAGATATACTTTGCCGTGTGTATTTCTAAAATACACAGCAAAGAGGTCTTTGCCGTGTGTATTTTACAACTACACGGCGAAAAATGGGCGCCACTTCTGTTTTTCCGCCCTTTTTACTCCCCGCCTTCTTGTCCCGATAGATAGTGGTTTTCCATGTTCATATTTACTACCTAACACAATCAAGGATAAAAATTCAATGAGCTACCCCCTCTCGACTCCGGTCATGGGGGTAGACGGCCAAATTTGACTTTTTCTAACGAAGTCAAGGGTTTCGCCAAAGCGGGCGCTCTGGAGCGTCGGAATCCCGCCTAAACCTAGGTGGTCCCATACCATATGTATACAAGTGTGGTGGAAGGTGGAGAGGTCCAACATCCTACTCCGAGTTGTGACCATCTCACCGGCATCACTTGCTCCCTAGTAAGGTTCTGGACTTATAGCTCGAAACTCCCCCTTCGGGTGCACCGGAGGGAATATTCCGAAGAGTTGGGCTAGATTTTGGTTTTCCATGTTCCTATGTCCTACCCAAATACAACCAAGGATGAAAATCCAGTGAGCTACCCCCTCTCAACTCCGGTCATGGGGGTAGACTTTCAACTTTGACTTTTTCCAACGGAATCAAGGGTTTCACCGAAGCGGGTGCTCCAGAGCGTCAAAATCCCGCCTAAATCTAGGTGGTACCATATCATATGTATACAAGTGTGGTGGAAGGTGGAGAGGTCGAATATCCTACTCCGACGTGTGACCGGTTTCACCGACAACACTTGCTCTCTAGTAAAACTCCCCCTTTAGGTGCAGCTGAGTGAATCTTGTGAAGAGTTGAGCTATATTTTCGTTTTCCATGTTACTATGTCCTAGCATAAGACAAACAAGGATAAAAATCCATTGAGCTACCCCATCTCAACTCCGGTCATGGGGGTAGACGGCCAACTTTGACTTTTTCCAACGGGGTGAGGGTTTCGCCGAAGCGGGTGCTCTGGAGCGTCGGAATCCTGCCTAAGCCTAGCTGGTGCCATACCATATGTATAAAAGTGTGGTGGAAGGTGGAGAGGTCCAACATACTACTCCGAGTTGTGACCATCTTACCGACATCACTTGCTCCCTAGTAAGGTTCTGGACTTATAGCTCGAAACTCCCCCTTCGGGTGCACCGGAGGGAATATTCGGAAGAGTTGGGCTAGATTTTGGTTTTCCATGTTCCTATGTCCTACCCAAAGACAACCAAGGATGAAAATCCACTGAGCTACCCGCTCTCGACTCCGGTCATGGGGGTAGACTTTCAACTTTGACTTTTTCCAACGGAATCAAGGGTTTCACCGAAGCGGGTGCTCCGGAGCGTCAGAATCCCGCCTAAATCTAGGTGGTACCATACCATATGTATAAAAGTGTGGTGTAAGGTGGAGAGGTCCAACATCCTACTCTGAGGTGTGACCATCCTACCGAAATCACTTCCTCCCTAGTAAGGTTCTGGACTTATAGCTCAAAACTCCCACTCCGGGTGCACCGGAGGGAATATTCTGAAAAGTTGGGCTAGGTTTTGGTTTTCCATGTTCCTATGTCCTATCCAAACATAACCACTGAGCTACCCGCTCTCGACTCCGGTCATGGGGGTAGACTTTCAACTTTGACTTTTTCCAACGGAATCAAGGGTTTCACCGAAGCGGGTGCTCCGGAGCGTCAGAATCCCGCCTAAACCTAGGTGGTACCATACCATATGTATACAAGTGTGGTGGAAGGTGGAGAGGTCCAAGATCCTACTCCGACGTGTGACCGGCTTCACCGACAACACTTGCTCTCTAGTAAGGTTCTGGACTTAGTGCTCGAAACTCCCCCTTTAGGTGCAGCCGAGTGAATCTTGTGAAGAGTTGAGCTATATTTTCGTTTTCCAAGTTCCTATGTCCTACCATAAGACAAACAAGGATAAAATCCATTGAGCTACCCCATCTCGACTCCGGTCATGGGGGTAGACAGCCAACTTTGACTTTTTCCAGTGGGATCAGGTATTGGCCGAAGGGGGTGCTCCGGAGCGTCGGAATCCCGCCTAAACCTAGCTGATGCCATACCATATGTATAAAAGTGTGGTGGAAGATGGAGAGGTCCAACATCCTACTCCGAGGTGTGACCATCTTATCGGCATCACTTGCTCCCTGGTAAGGTTCTGGACTTATAGCACGAAACTCCCCCTTCGGGTGCACCGGAGGGAATATTCTGAAGAGTTGGGCTAGATTTTGGTTTTCCATGTTCCTATGTCTTACCCAAACAAAACAAAGGATGAAAATCCACTGAGCTACCCCCTCTCGACTCCGGTCATGGGGGTAGACAGCCAACTTTGACTTTTTCCAACGGAATCAAGGGTTGTACCGAAGCGGGTTCTCCGGAGCGTCGAAATCCCGCCTAAACCTAGGTGGTCCCATACCATATGTATACAGGTGTGGTGGAAGGTGGAGTGGGCCAAGATCCTACTCCGAGGTGTGACCGGCTTCACCGGCAACGCTTGCTCTCTAGTAAGGTTCTCGACTTAAAGCTCGAAACTCACCCTTCAGGTGCACCTGAGTGAATCTTGTGCAGAGCTGAGCTATATTTTGGTTTTCCATGTTCCTATGTCCTACCCTAAGACAAAAAAGGATACAATCCATTGAGCTACCCCATCTCGACTCCGGTCATGGGGTAGACGGCCAACTTTGACTTTTTCCAGCGGGGTCAGGGTTTCGCCGAAGCGGGTGCTCCGGAGCGTCGGAATCCTGCCTAAACCTAGGTGGTGCCATACCATATGTATAAAAGTGTGGTGTAAGGTGGAGAGGTCCAACATCCTACTCTGAGGTGTGACCATCCTACCGAAATCACTTCCTCCCTAGTAAGGTTCTGGACTTATAGCTCAAAACTCCCACTCCGGGTGCACCGGAGGGAATATTCTGAAAAGTTGGGCTAGGTTTTGGTTTTCCATGTTCCTATGTCCTATCCAAACATAACCAAGGATTAAAATCCACTGAGCTACCCCCTCTCGACTCCGGACATGGGGTAGACGACAACTTTGACTTTTTCTAACGGAATCAAGGGTTTCGCCGAAGCTGGTGCTCCGGAGCGTCAGAATCCCGCCCAAACCTAGGTTGTACCATACCATATGTATACAAGTGTGATGGAAGGTGGAGAGTTCCAAGATACTACTCCGAGGTGTGACCGGCTTCACCGGCAACACTTGCTCTCTAGTAAGGTTCTGGACTTAAAGCTCGAAGCTCCCCCTTCAGGTGCACCTGAGAGAATGTTATGTAAAATAGAACTCCAATGTATTCTCCTTGTTTCTATGGCCTAACCTATAAAAATTAAGCATAAAAGTATATTGGTCAACTGTCGTTTGGAAAAATTCTAGGGGCCTAGACCGCCGACCCCACGATTTAGGGTATCTCGCGTTGCCGCACTTCGCAGTGTGTGAATCTATCGAAAAGTTGCTTGTGGCCCTAGTTCTTTCTAGGTATTGAAAGACAATCTTTATTGTTGGATTAATAAAGTTATAATGAAATCGAAAATAGAAAAAAGAAATCAGGTGTTTGCCGTGTCCAACGTACGAAACAACACGGCAAAGTTGTGTTTGTCGTGTGTTTTGCGTAAATGTACGGCAAAAGACGTACTAGGGCTATATCCGCTGACCCGGCCCGACCCGGCCAGACAGACACGCACAGACGCACGCCGCCCCCATCCCAGCCCACCCTCCCCCCCCCCCCCCGCCGGCCACACGCACGACGTCCCCGCCACCGCCCCTCTGCGCCTCCCCCTCCCGAGCCGGGAACGAGCAGGACGAGCCGGCAACGAGCAGGATGAGCTCGCCGGCCGAACCAGGGTGAGCTCGCTGGCCGCATCCCGCCGACGGCAGCCCTCGGCCGTCGATCCCGACCGTCGTCGTCTTCACGAGGGCGCACCAGGCCGTGGACGCGCCTCTCTCCTCTTCCCGCTCACCTCAGCTCGGCGTCCTCTCCCCGGCGCTCACCTGAGCGACCACGACTGCCGCGCCTCCCCGAGCTCGCCTTGAGCAGCTCTGGCTCGGCTCTCCCCTCCCCTGTAGGTAATTTCTTGCTTTTTTAATAAATAAATCCCTGCACGAAATAAATTGGTACTAATTCTGTGCTAGATTAGTTTTAGATGTAATGAATTGGTACTGATTCCAGTGTTAATTTTCTAGTTGTGGTGATAAATTGGTAGTATTTTTACTACTCATATATGCCATGTTCTAGTGAATATTTTGTTGATTACTTGGTTAGTTTTCCTTATGTGGTCCATATATGCAGCAATAGTCGGTGTGGTTTACAAATATGGTGTATGTGTGTCATGGCAGCAAGTAATGGATTGGTTCCCTGCAGGAAACAAATTGGTACTAATTATGTGCTAGGCTAGGTTTAGTTGTAATGGATTGGTTCTGATTCTAGTGGTAATTGTTCTGGTAATTGTTCTTGGCGTGGTTTACAAATATGGTGTTATTGTGTCATGGAAGCAAGTAGATGACGGTGTATGTGTGTTATGTCCCTAATTTTTTCTTTCGTGCAGGCTATGGTTCGAGGTGGACACCGGGACCAGCGTCGCATGGCTTCTTGAAGGAGCGTCTCGGAGCTTCTTCGACATTCGATCACGCTTCGAGGGTATAAATTTATAAATATGCATGATTGTCCGTCTTAGCATATTTATAACTGTAACTCTTTCGGATTGTCCACGATTGTTGGACAGCCAGAGGATGTGTAGATTGGGTATGTTTTCCATGCTCTGCTTCGTTCCGAGACAGAATTTCGGCAGCGCCTCCCTGTTGTTCTCCGGATGCACATCCTCTCGGCATTTTGCCGAGACGTCTATCGGGAGAACAACGGTGAGGTGCTCCCGAAATTCTATCTCGGGGTGGGGTAGAGCATGGAGAACGTATCCAATCTGCACATCCTTTGGTGGGATTAGGAAATCCTTTACCTACTAGAGAGATAGGTGGATGCATGTCGTAAAACCTGTATTTGTTAAAATTAATCGAATTAATACCAGATTTAATGACATGTCAAATTGAGAGAGTCTATTTTTGTACTGATTAGAGGATGGAGCAGACTCGTGAGTGGATGTACAATGGCAGAACCAGTCGGTGGGTGTTTACTGATGAATGGAGAGAAAAGACCGAGAAGTTCATGGACAATGCCTTTGCCATCCCTACCAAACCCGCAAAAGTATTGTGCCCTTGCAACAAATGTCGTAACCAAAACGACAGTCAATGGAGGAAATGAGTAAACACTTGGTCAGAGATGGGTTCACACCATGCTACCATGTTTGGAGTTTCCATGGTGAACGCTCAGCAAAACGTGTTAGAACAGAGTCGCAACAGAGTCAGCCAGCCGGAGGATTTGATGCTGGTTTGACGACTGCTTAGATAACTTCCTTAATGCAAATGTGTCTAAAAACCCTAATGTAGAGGCGGAGACACCTGAGCAGCCGGAGGAGAGCACAAAGAAGTACTATGAGGCTTTGTTTGCTGCGCAGAAACCTCTTCATCCACATACAGAGGTTACCTAGGTGGATGCCATAGCTCGCCTAATGGCCTTTAAGTGCGACAGGAACTTGTCTAGAGATGGGTTCGATGATCTTCTGACTGTCGTTGCCAGCCTTCTGCCGCAAGGGCACCTCTTGACAAAGAACATGTACGAGTCGACTAAAATCCTCCGTGCACTTAAGTTGACTTATGAGCAGATAGACGCTTGCCCAAAGGGATGCATGCTATTTAGAAAAAAACATGCTGACGGAAAATATTGCATCCATTGCAAATCCTCTAGGTTCCTTGAGGTCGACACCGGTGATGGGCAAAAGAGGCAGACTGGGGTTCCCCAGAAGATCCTCCAGTATCTTCCATTCCTACCAAGGCTCCAAAGACTTTTCATGACTGAGGAATCTTCCAATAGATGCGATGGCCCGTTGAGGGGAACAGGTACCGCAAAGAGAAGCTGATACATCCGTCGGATGGTGAAGCATGGCAGAAGTTTGCACAGAAATATCCATTGAAAGCGGGTAACCCGAGGAGCGTAGCAGTTGCGATATTAACCGATGAGTTCAATCCATATGGTATGTCAGCTGCAACATACAGTTGTTGGTCCGTGTTTGTTGTTCCCCTGAATGTCCCCCTGGCATCTGCATGAGATCCGAGAACATGTTTGTGTCGATGATAATCCCAGGGCCAAAATACCCGGGGAAGAACATGAGGGTGTACCGGGAGCCACTGGTGGATGACTTGCTTGTTGGATGGAACGATCGTGGGGTGCGAACATACGACGCCGCAACAAAGGAGCACTTCGATATGTATGTCTGGTATCACACATCCCTGCATGACCTACCAGCACATGCTTTGTTCTGTGGCTGGTGTACACATGGGAAATGGCCTTGCCTAGAGTGTAGGCAGGCTGTGACTTTCTTCTGGCTGACGAAGGGAGGCAAGTATTCTTGCTTTGATGAATGATACGTCTTAAACGTATCTATAATTTTTGATGTTCCATGCTTGTTTTATACCAATTGCTACATGTGTTGGATCTACTTTATATCACTTTTATACATTTTTTGGGACTAACCTATTAACAAGATGCCGAAGTGCCAGTTCCTGTTTTCTGCTGTTTTTGTATTCCAGAAAAGCTAGTCTGGAAATATTCTCGGAATTGGACGAAACTACACGGGGGTGCCTATTTTTCCAGAACACGCCTGACGGAGCGAAGGAACAGCAGAGGAGGGCCACCAGGAGGCCACACGCCACCAGGGCACGGCCCCCCTTCTGCCGCGCCCTGGGGTGGTGTGGGCCCCTCGGGGGTCCGCAGCCGCCGCCCTTTCGCCTACTTATTCCCCCCGACGTGAAAACCCTAAGTACCTGAGCAAATATCCACGAAAAGTTCCAGAGACGCCGCTGTCGTCAACCCTACCTCGGGAGGGTTCAGAACCTCTTCCCGGCACCCTGCCGGAGAGGGGAATCGTCACCGGAGGCTTCTACATCGCCATGCCTGCCTCCGGAGTGATGCGTGAGTAGTTCATCCTTGGGCTACGGGTCCATAGCAGTAGCTAGATGGTTGTCTCTCCACCTTGTGCCATCATGTTTAGATCTTGTGAGCTGCCCTACATGATCAAGATCATATTATTGTAATGCTACATGTTGTGTTTGCTGGGATCCGATGAATATTGAATATTATGTCAAGTTGATTATCAATCTATCTTATATGTTATTTAAGATCTTGCATGCTTTCCGTTACTCGTAGATGCTTTGGCCAAGTAGATGCTTGTAACTCCAAGAGGGAGTATTTATGCTAGATAGTGGGTTCATGTCTCCGTTTAACCTGGGACAGTGACAGAAAGTTCTAAGGTTGTGGATGTGTTGTTGCCACTAGGGATAACCTAACGATGCTATGTCCACGGACATATGTGTTTGTTTACATTACGCACTTTACTTAATGCAATTATCCGTTGCATGCAACTTAATACCAACGGGGGACTCGGATGACAACCCGGCGGTGGATTATTAGTCATAGATGCTGTTGGATAACGATCTATGTATTATGTCGTAATGCCCAATTAAATATCATAGTAGTCAACATGTCATGTATATGCATTGTCATGCGCTCACTATTCGTCAATTGCCCAGCTGTAATTTGTTCACCCAACATGTTAGTTATCTTTTATGGAGAGACACCACTAGTGAACTGTGGACCCCGGTCCATTCTTTTACATTGATAATACAACCAACTGCAAACATTGTTCCTTTTCATTCTCTGCAATTTACTACTGTTTTCACACCATACGTTTAATCCTTTGTTTTCAGCAAGCCGGTGAGATTGACAACCTCACTGTTTCGTTGGGGCAAAATAGTTTGATTGTGTTGTGTGCAGATTCCACGTTGGTGATCGTGTAACCGGTGCCACCAACAACCTTCAAAAGTGATTTCTTGCTCCTACTGGTCGATTAAACCTTGGTTTCATACTGAGGGAAACTGCTGCTACACTGCTTCATACCTTCCTCTTGGGTCTCCCAACAAACGTGTGATCCACGCAATCAAGTGCCAGGCAAAGCAACCCCCAGGATCAATACCACGTCAACAACACTATTTTTCTGGCGCCGTTGACAACCTTCTGAAGAGTTGCTGCTCCTATTGGTTCGATAACCTTGGTTTCTTTCTGAGGGAAAACTTGCTGCTGACTACATCATACCTTCCTCTTGGGTCTCCCAACGAACGTGTGTTTCACGTCATCAAGCTATTTTTCTGGTGCCGTTGCCGGGGAGACAGCAGTCTTCTGCAAGGGGAGTTTCACGCTTCCAATCTCTTTACTTTGTTTTTGTCTTGCTTAGTTTATTTTATTTTATCTTGTTTGCTTTCAATTATCAAAAACACAAAAAAATAGTTACTTGCATTTAGTTTATTTTCAGTTTTGTTTTCTGTTAGTCATCATGTCTAGCCCTGTTCCAGTAGTAATGTCACCTGAAGAAGAGATCTTCACTTTCAAGCAAGGGAGTGAGGAGAGTTTTAAAGATGCTTGGTCTAGAATATCTGAGTCCTATGCTAAAACTGAACCTAAAATGACTTTAAGCCTGCTTCTTAGTAGCTTTTATTTTGGTCTTGTTCTTTGCTATAGATATGCTTTAGATGCTGTGGTAGGAGGAGATTTCCTTCGTTATGATGGGGATCAAGCTTTTAATGCTATAAAAAAATTGATTACAATTTCTGGCTCCCCAATCACTAAAATTGATTTGGCTTTGACAAGCATAAGCGATAGACTTAACGCTCTTGAAACGAACATATCTGGTCTAAAGAAGGGTATAATCAGATTCGTGAACATTATGATAATGTGCCAGTAAATTTTGAACCATCGGGATGGATTCCCTCAGTAAAAGTTGTTATAAATGGTGAAACTTTTCATTCTCGCTGTGATATTATGTCTGAATTCTGTTTAATGCCCAAGAATATTTATGATTCCTTAAATCTTTGGGAGCTTTCCAAATGCGAAGATTGTATAACTTTGGGTGATAATACTATTAAATTACCAAGGGGAGTAGCTGAAGGAGTATTTACAAAACTCTTAGGGATAACAATATCTATTGATTATCTTGTCATTGAATGTGCAGGAGTAGGACAAATTACGCTTGGAAGGTCCTGTTGAAACGCTTTGGAGCAATAATAGATGTGGGCCAAGGCACTATGAATTTCGCCTCTTCACCTATGTGTAACCAAGTATTTCCTAAAGATAAAGGTAAAGGTAAGAGAGCTAAGCGTAAGAATGTTGATGCTTCTTCACTTGGTAATACTTGATGCATGCTTTGTGCCTAGCTAAAAGGCGTTAAAGAAAAGCGCTTATGGGAGGCAACCCATTTTATTTTTCTGCAATTTTTCTTTTATTGAGTCAAGGAGTTTGTTTACTTCTGTAGCAACTCCTTTGTATCTTTATTTTCTCGCATTGTTGTGCCAAGAGTAGCCTCTAATGATAAGATGATGCTTAATTTTGATTGCTGCGCAGAAACAGATTTTTGCTGTTCACTGTACGAAATTCCTAAAATCACCAGATTGTTAATTAAATCTGAAATTTTTTGTGCGTAATCTTTATGAATGTCTGAAACTTTCATTAGTTCAGAGTTTCTCGATCTGAGCGTCGTAAGTGCCTCGAAAAAATTCGTCTTTGCGGACTGTTCTGTTTTAGACAGATTATGCCTTTTTATTTTTGCATTCTCTCTTTTACTAGTGTTGAGTGAAATTCTTTTTTGGGTGGAAGAGCTTCACATAACATCAGTGGCTGTAGCTAATGTTTAAAGTAACAAATCATATTGCGTCTTTACATAACATGTGAATTTTTGATTATGCACTAACCCTCTAATGAGATCTACTTTGAGTTTGGTGTGACGGAAGTTTTCAAGGGTCAAGAGAGAAGGATGATATAATAGGATCAAGAAGAGTGAAGAGCTTAAGCTTGGGGAGGCTCCCATGGATCTCCCCAGCATATTTCAAGAAGACTCAAGCGTCTAAGCTTGGGGATGCCCAAGGCATCCCCTTCTTCATCGTCAAAATTATCAGGTCATCTCTAGTGAAACTATATTTTAATTCTTTCACATCATATGTGCTTTTCTTGGAGCGTCTGTGTGCTTTTTATTTTCAGTATTGCATTTTATTTTCAATAAAGCTTGACTGGACCCTAGCATTCTTGATTGGGAGAGAGACACGCTCCGCTTTTTCATGAGAATACTCCTATTCTTCACTTATATTTGTTGAGTATTCATATCTAGCGCTGTTCAGCTTTTAGCTCTTGTTTTCATGTATCTCTTGTCAGAGCTATTAGCTTTCTTTTGTAGAAAGTACTCTCTTGCTTCACTTATATTTGTTTGGAGAGTTGATGAAATAAATTGATTGGTGTTTGGTTGGTTCAGAAAATGTTGCATGTGGTAATTGGTATAAGGAAAAACTTGCTTAATCTTGTAGATCACTAAAATGGATAACTTGATGCTTGTCAATTGTTTTGAGTTAACAAGTAGATCATGATTAAATTGTGCATCACATGAGTTAAGCCTATTAGTGAAGAACTACCGTAAAGCTTGTTGAAAATTTGGTTTGCATCGGTGGTACCTCTAAGGTCTAGATATTTTCTAATAACAGGGTTTGGTTAACAAGGAAGACGGTATGAAGTCTTATAACGTTTGCAATATGTTTGTCATATAAAACTTGGTGTACGGGTTGATATTCTTGTTTGCTTACATAACCTTGCTAGCCTAAACTCTGTACTGAGAGGGAATGCTTCTCGTGCATCCAAATCCTTGAGCCAAAATCCATGCCATTTGTGTCCACCATAACTACCTATATGTGGTATTTCCTTGCCACTCCAAGTAAATTTTTCATGTGCTACCTTTAAATTATTCAAAATGTTATTATTCCCTTTTTGTGTCAATGTTTACTAGCTCATGAGGAATTAGTGTGGTTATTCTTTATTCTATTTGTCGAGTGGACTTTTACACCTGGACTAGTGGCATATACATCCGCTTATCCAATAACTTGCAAAAAGAGCTGGCAACGGGGTGCCCAGTCCCAATTAATTACAACTTTAACCAATTAATTCTCTTCACACTTTTGCCCTGATTCATCAGTAAGCAATGACAAACAGTGAAATACCTGAATGTGTGTAAACCAAAGAGAAAGAGGGATGATCTGCCTTGCTGGTAGAAATAACGTCCTTCATGGGAGCCGCTCTTAAAAGTCCGTTCGACAGGTAGAATACTGTTCTCACCCGCTACCATTCGTTGACAATTAACAAACACCTCTCAAAAATAGATACTCCTCCATGGTATGTGATTGATGGAAGGCACCCGAGGATTCGGTTAGCCATGGCTTGTGTTAGCAAGGTTGGGAGGAGTATCAAATATTTTATGCAATCTCTATATGCTTTCAAAAACCTAAAAGCTCTAGCACATGATTTAATCCCTGCTTCCCTCTGCGAAGGGCCTTTCTTTTACTTTTATGTTGAGTCAGTTTTCCTATTCTTTCTGTCTTCCACAAGCAAACACTAGTGTCAACTTTGTTACAACATGCGTTATATGCAATGTATTGGACTTGTTATACTACTTTGTGTTGACAATATCCATGAGATAAATATGTTGAAAGTTGAAGCAAATGCTGAAACTAAATTCTTCCTTTGTGTTGATTAAATACCTTTTGTTAGAAACTATTGCTTTATGAGTTAACACTTATGCAAAACTGTTTGATGCTTGTCTCGAAAGTACTATTCATGAAAACGTTTAGCTTGTGTGATTCATTGTTTACTCATTATCTATTTGATAGCAAATTATAGACCATTGACTTGGATCACTTCATTCATTTACATGTGCCTTGCAATATTATATGATCAAGATTATGATAGTAGCATGTCACCTCAAAAATTATTTGTTTTTATCGTTTACCTACTCGAGGACGAGTAGGAACTAAGCTTGGGGATGCTGATACGTCTCAAACGTATCTATAATTTTTGATGTTCCATGCTTGTTTTATACCAATTGCTACATGTTTTGCATCTACTTTATATCACTTTTATACATTTTTTGGGACTAACCTATTAACAAGATGCCGAAGTGCCAGTTCCTGTTTTCTGCTGTTTTTGTATTCCAGAAAAGCTAGTCTGGAAATATTCTCGGAATTGGACGAAACTACACGGGGGTGCCTATTTTTCCAGAACACGCCTGACGGAGCGAAGGAGCAGCAGAGGAGGGCCACCAGGAGGCCACACGCCACCAGGGCGCGGGCCCCCCTTCTGCCGCGCCCTGGGTGGTGTGGGCCCCTCGGGGGTCCGCAGCCGCCGCCCTTTCGCCTACTTATTCCCCCCGACGCGAAAACCCTAAGTACCTGAGCAAATATCCACGAAAAGTTCCAGAGACGCCGCCGTCGTCAACCCTAGCTCGGGAGGGTTCAGAACCTCTTCCCGGCACCCTGCCGGAGAGGGGAATCGTCACCGGAGGCTTCTACATCGCCATGCCTGCCTCCGGAGTGATGCGTGAGTAGTTCATCCTTGGACTACGGGTCCATAGCAGTAGCTAGATGGTTGTCTCTCCACTTTGTGCCATCATGTTTAGATCTTGTGAGCTGCCCTACATGATCAAGATCATATTATTGTAATGCTACATGTTGTGTTTGCTGGGATCCGATGAATATTGAATATTATGTCAAGTTGATTATCAATCTATCTTATATGTTATTTAAGATCTTGCATGCTTTCCGTTACTCGTAGATGCTTTGGCCAAGTAGATGCTTGTAACTCCAAGAGAGAGTATTTATGCTAGATAGTGGGTTCATGTCTCCGTTTAACCTGGGACAGTGACAGAAAGTTCTAAGGTTGTGGATGTGCTGTTGCCACTAGGGATAACCTAACGATGCTATGTCCACGGACATATGTGTTTGTTTACATTACGCACTTTACTTAATGCAATTATCCGTTGCTTGCAACTTAATACCAACGGGGGACTCGGATGACAACCCGGCGGTGGATTATTAGTCATAGATGCTGTTGGATAACGATCTATGTATTATGTCGTAATGCCCAATTAAATATCATAGTAGTCAACATGTCATGTATATGCATTGTCATGCGCTCACTATTCGTCAATTGCCCAGCTGTAATTTGTTCACCCAACATGTTAGTTATCTTTTATGGAGAGACACCACTAGTGAACTGTGGACCCCGGTCCATTCTTTTACACTGATTAAACAACCACAAACTGCAAACTGTTCCTTTTTCATTCTCTGCAATTTAATACTCATTTTCCACACCATACGTTTAATCCTTTGTTTTCAGCAAGCCAGTGAGATTGACAACCTCACTGTTTCGTTGGGGCAAAGTAGTTTGATTGTGTTGTGTGCAGATTCCACGTCAACAACACTATTTTTCTGGCGCCGTTGACAACCTTCTGAAGAGTTGCTGCTCCTACTGGTTCGATAACCTTGGTTTCTTTCTGAGGGAAAACTTGCTGCTGACTACATCATACCTTCCTCTTGGGGTCTCCCAACGAACGTGTGTTTCACGTCATCAATGAACATCGAAAGTTCCTTGACCTAGATAATAAATTCATGAGTGACAAAAAGAGGTTCAAGAAAGACGTTGTTGTCCATGCTCCTCGACCACGTCTATAGACCGGCAGAGAAATCAAGGCTGAGTTAGAAGCTCTCCAGCCTAACCCCAATGGGAAAGGTTTTGTGGGATATGGGGAGACACACCAGTGGACCCACATTCCATGCTTATGGAAGCTTCCTTACTTTCCTGACCTCGAGCTTCCGCATAACATTGATGTAATGCACACTGAAAAGAATATTGCCGAGGCCCTTTGGAGCACAATCATGGATACTGAGAAGATGAAGGATAACATTAAGGCAACATAATTTGATTTGGAAAGCTACTGATGTGTAGAAGACAACATAATTTGATTTGGATCAATTGGAGTTACTAATCTCCCTACACATTTGTTTGAATCCAGAAGCTAAATAACCAAGTTTTGGCTACCATTTAAATTCTATTGCTTCAGAAATTAAATCCTTTTAGGGGTGACTAAACATGACTAAATGTGACCTAACAAAATTGGTCCTAATTCATTTAGGTTAACCATTTAACATAATTAAATGTTTGAGTGTAGAAGGGTGTTTAAACTTCAACTTTATACTAAACAATTACTACTGCACAAATAATTCTACCAAAATTAGAGAAGCTAAAACATGGCAGTACTAAGCTAGCAAAATTGGTTTGGAATTATTTAGACTAACAGAGTATCAGAAACAAACAACTTTAGAATTTAAACCTTCTATACTATTTTTAATAACACTTTTTAAATATTTATTTAAGTGACATGAGACCAATTGGGTTGGTTAAACATTTTCATAAGATTTTCAGAACAATTAGATTTGATTTATTTGGATGTCTATAACTCACGTTATTGAATTTATAAAACGAGTCCAGTACTGAATTTCCAGAGAAACTTAAATTAGAAATCCTAACTGTTCTGGATAATGCTGAAATCCCTGACAGGTGGGGTCCACCAGTCAGTGACTCAGGCGAAACGGGCGCGCGCGGGAAATGTTTAAAAATCTGACTAGCGGGGTCCACGGATCAGTGACTATGCGCGCGAAGCGGTATGCGGCCGTGGATCAAGGATCCAACGGCTCACAGAGCCCGCGTCGGCGGCAACCTAATTTCTGCGGTGCCGCCGCGCCGGCGGCACGGTGGTGGATGCTCTGCTCACCTAGGGGGCTCGGGAAGATGCGGTGGTGACGCAGATCGACGGCGGAGGCTCGGGGAAGCTCGTGGTGTGAGTGGAGCTTGCTGGAACGGCGTGAGGCGGCGACGGCGACGCGTCGGACTTCCACGGCCACGGCCACGGACTCCGGCGTGCTACTGTGGTCGCGTCAGTGCACGATCCTGAGGGAAACAAGGGGAGGGTGAGTGTGGTGAGTACGGAGAGCACGGTGGGTGGTCGGATGAGAGGAAGGGGCAGCAGCACGACGCAGCCGTGTCGTCGCCTACCTCGGGCTCCAGCGAGCAATTGCTCCTGCTGCCAGGGCCGAGCTTGGCTGCTACTGCGTGCACGCTCTCCTAGCGGTGCACAGAGGGGGTGGAGTGAGTTGGAGAAGCCGGGTGCGGTGTGGAGAGAAGTGAGCCCGGGGCGAGCTTAAATAGGCTCGGCGGCGGCGTACGGTGGACTGGGTGCAAGGGGGGCGACCAGGGCACGGCCGGGCTAGCCATAGGGGGCAGTGGTGTGTGGTGATGTTGCTGGGGGTCCTGGGCGCAGAAGCCAGCGCGTGTCGCGAGCAGAGCGAGCTCGCGGCGCGGGACGGCCATGGGCGGGCTCGGCGGCGCACGGGCATCGAGCAAACGGCGGCTCGAGGCGTGCAAGGGTGCGGTGTCTCTGCGAGGGAGTTAAGTGAAGCAAGGAGAGAGTGGAGGGCACGGGGTGCGACGTCCACGGCGACGACAGCGCGTCGGCCTCGGTGGCGATCATGGCGCAGTGCGCCAGCTGCCGCCTCCTGCTGCTCCTCCACGCTCTGGCCCTCCATCTTCTTCGATTTCAAGCGCGGCGAGGTCAGTGAGGTGAGAGGGAGTGAGTGCTGGCGCCAAATCGACGAATTAACCTCGAATTCGAGCAATTCAACTTCGGATTTGAGGAATCGGTGAAGAACACGACTCCTGCCCACCACGTGTTCGATGAAATGTGCACATCATTTTAAATTTTGAATTTCTGAATTTTGATTTCATACTTTGCTTCATAAATATGTAAGGTGTTTGTGGTGCTGTGTTACATTTCATGGGTCAAGTGCAACATAGCACACTTGGTGTTTTGAATTTAATAAAGAAAGTAATAGAATTTAAATTTAGGTTTTCAAATTAAATTTTTGAGAGGGAAAAGTTGTAAGAATAAAAATGGGAGAGTTTATATATCCACTCCACTGAATTTGGTTTGAGACCATTTCAAATTCTTACTTGGAGAATTTGTGTAAAACAATGTCACTTTTATTTTTCTTGCTTTACTTGTTATTTTATTTCTTTTCTTTTTATTTTTATTTAGAGCAAGCACACAAGTTGCAAGAAATAAATAATACAAGCAACAAGAATTAATTACCACAGCAACAATTGACAAACAACACATAAAATCAACAAAAGTTTTTGTTGGCTCTCATTTTTGGAATAATAATACTGATAATATTTTTGGGATGTTACAATCCTTCCCCCCTTAGAATAAATCTCGTCCCGAGATTTGCTAGGCTGGGTACTAAAGAGGTCTGGAATTCGCTTCGAAGATAATCTTCGCGTTCCCAAGTTGCTTCTTCTTCAGAGTGGTTAGTCCACTGGACTTTGTAAAACTTGATCGCACGTCTTCGGGTAACACGAACATCTTCTTCGAGAATCTTGAGGGGTCTCTCACGATAAGTCAGGTCTTGGTTCAGGTCGATGGAGAGGTGGTCGATGTTTTTGAAAACATCAGGCTGGTCAGGAACTTCAAGACACTTCCGGAGCAAGGAAATGTGGAAGACATCATGATAATCTCCTAACTCCTGGGGCAATTCCAGCTGATAGGATACTTCTCCTCGACGAGCAATGACCTTGAAGGGTCCAATATACCTTGGCGCTAACTTTCCTTTGACATGGAAACGCTGCATTCCTTGAGGGGTGTCACTCGGAGATAAACATAATCTCCGACACTGAAGTGAGATCACGGCGCTTGGTGTCAGCGTAACTCTTCTGACGGGATTGGGCAGTTTTGAGGCGTTCACGAATAAGCTGAACTTGCTCTTCAGCTTCACGGAGGGTATCTGGTCCGAACAATTTGCTTTCTCCGGTATCGGACCAATTCAGGGGTGTACGACACTTCTTGCCGTAAAGGGCTTCAAAAGGGGCCATTTGCAGACTGGACTGATAACTGTTGTTGTACGAGAACTCTGCAAACGGAAGACAATCTTCCCACTTGGAACCATAGGATAGAACACATGCGCGAAGCATGTCCTCCAATATCTGGTTCACTCGCTCAGTTTGGCCATCGGTCTGGGGATGATAAGCTGTGCTAAATGCTAACTTGGTTCCGAGGGCTTCATGAAGGGATTTCCAGAATCTTGAGGTGAATTGCGTGCCTCTATCAGATACAATCTTCTTAGGCACACCATGCAGGCTCACTATTCTGGAAATATACAAGTCGGCTAATTGATGTCCCGATAGGTGGTGTTGACAGGAATGAAATGGGCAACCTTGGTCAGTCGATCAACGATGACCCAGATTGAATCATGGCCTCGGTTGGATCTTGGAAGTCCGGTAATAAAATCCATTCCAATCTCATCCCACTTCCACTCGGGAATTTTCAAAGGTTGAAGCAATCCAGCGGGTCGCTGATGTTCAGCCTTAACTCGCTGGCAGATGTCACACTTGGCTACGAAGAACCAATCTCTCGCTTCATTCCATGCCACCAAAATCTTTCTCGAAGGTCTTGGTACATTTTGGTTCCGCCGGGGTGGATTGAATAAGGGGTCTCATGGGCCTCCTTCAGGATTAACTCCTTAAGTTCCGTGACATTGGGCACACAGATACGGTCATTGAATTTCAGCACTCCTTCAGCATCTTCGGTAAAACCGGGTGCTTTGCCGAGGGAAATCTTCTTCCTAATTCCCTCTATGCTTTCATGACCTTTTGGGCTTCTTTGATTTGATCCATCAGGGTTGGGGTTAACTCTAAATTGGCGAGATAACCATGGCTAACAAGCTCTAGTCCAAAATCTTGGAACTCTTTGAACAAGGCTGGCTGTTCGGCTTGGATCAGGGCATTCAGGGTGCAAGGTTTGCGACTAAGGGCATCGGCAACTACATTAGCCTTTCCAGGGTGATAATGGATTCCAATATCATAATCCTTGATTAATTCCATCCATCTCCTCTGTCGCAGGTTCAGATCTTTCTGGGTGAAAATATACTTCAAGCTTTTGTGATCTGTATAGACCTCGCAGCGATGTCCCGCAAGATAGGGACGCCACGTTTTGAGAGCAAGAACAACAGCAGCTAACTCCAGTCATGGGTTGGGTAATTCTCTTCATGCGGTCGCAACTGCCGGGACAGGTACGACACAACTTTGCCTTCTTGCATCAGAACGCAACCAAGTCCGAGGCGTGATGCATCGCAATACACGTCGAAACTCTGGGTGACGTCTGGCATGATCAGGATTGGGGCTGAGGTTAGTCTCTTCTTCAGTTCTTGGAAACTATCCTCACACTTCTGAGTCCATTCAAATTTCTTGTCCTTCTTCAACAGTTGGGTCATAGGTTTGGCTATACTGGAAAATCCTTCAACGAACTTGCGGTAATAACCGGCAAGTCCGAGAAAGCTTCGGATTTCAAAAACATTGGTTGGGGATAACCAGTCAACAATGGCTTGATCTTCTCTGGGTCACAGAAATTCCTCCGGCAGACACAACATGTCCGAGAAATGCCACTTCACTGAGCCAAAACTCACACTTGCTAAGCTTGGCATACAGCTGGTGCTCTCGGAGGTCTCCAAAACTAGACGCAGGTGTTCAGCATGCTCTTCTTCGGTCTTGGAATAAATAAGGATGTCATCAAGGAAAACTACCACGAACTTGTCGAGGTACTCCATGAAAATCTTGTTCATGAGATTCATGAAATAGGCTGGGGCATTGGTCAGACCAAAAGACATCACGGTGTATTCAAACAAACCGTAACGAGTGGTGAAGGCGGTCTTGGGAATGTCTGTCTCTCGGATCTTCAACTGATGGTATCCTGTCCGAAGATCGATCTTGGAAAAGACTCGGGCTCCGTTCATTTGATCGAACAGATCCTCGATCTTGGGAAGAGGTACTTATTTTTAATGGTCACGTCATTCAGCTTGCGATAATCCACACACAGGCGTGTGGTACCGTCTCTCTTGTCCACAAATAATGGGTGATCCCCAAGGTGAAGCGCTTGGGCGAACAAGTCCTTTGCTGAGCATATCTGCCAATTGCTTCTTCAACTCAACCAGCTCTTCCGGATTCATCCGATAAGGTCTTTGGGATATAGGGGCGGTTCCTGGGATAAGCTCAATTATGAACTCAATTTCCCGGTCTGGCGGCATACCAGGCAATTCTTCTGGGAAAACATCCTTGAACAGGTGAACAACACGGATCTCATCTAGGGCAGGTCGAGCTATGCTCTCATGGCAGCCTGGGTGGATTGACTAGTTTCAGACACATACTCCACTTCTACTTCTTTGTCGGTGGTGATGGATACAGCTCTTCTGGCACAGTCAATTCGACCATGGTACTTGGCTAACCAATTCATACCGAGTATAACATCGATGCCTTGGGTTCCCAGAACAATTAAGTTAACTGGAAACTTTTCTCCTTTGATCTCAAGGGGTACATCGGAGCAAAACATCTTGGTCTCTACGGTGGATTCTGGGATTTGGATGACCATGGGTTTGGGTAAGAGGCTCTCGACTAAACCTCCCTTAGCAACAAATTCTTGGGTAACAAATGAATGGGTAGCACCAGAATCAAACAGAACAGTTGCAGGTACTGAGTTGACAAGGAACGTACCCAGCACAACATCCGGAGCATCCTGAGCTTCTTCAGCATTGATGTGGTGCAGACGACCCTTGGCAACAGCAGCATTTCCGCGGGTGCGGCATTCTTGCCATTTCCATTTCCATTGCGGCCTTGACCATTGTTCTGTGCCGGCGCATTGGGGCGCTGGACATTCCTCTTGGGATTGGGACATTCTTTGGAGTAGTGACCCTTGTTGCCGCATTCAAAGCAGACACATTGGGATTGCGGGTGAAGTTGTTGAAGTTTCCTCCGGGACGGTTATTGTCATTGGGGCGGTTGAAGTTGTTTGGGCGGTTAGGGTAATTGGGGCGTGGAGCTTGGGGTGGACGATAGGCAGGCCTGGTGTTCTGCTGAAAGATACGAGGTTTCTGGCTGCTCGAACCTTCCTGAGCATTCATCCTCCTCTTGCGACCTTCATACATAGACTTGCGCTTGGTCTCCAGCTGGATGGCTTTGTCCACAAGTGACTCCAGATCACGGAAGTCATGGATAACCAAGCACACTGCAGTTCATCATGAAGTCCACTCATGAAACGCTCCATCTTCTTCTCTCTTTGTCGGTGTCATCAGGAGCATACCGAGATAAGTCGGTAAATCATCCAGATAACCGACCACATCTTACTTCCCTGCCTCAGCTTGCGGAACATCCTTCTTCCTCTCAATAAGTCCCTGGGAATATGCTTCTTGCGGAACTTCTCCTGGAACTCAGCCCAGTTGATGACATGACCAGCTTGCTGGAGAGCCTTGGTAGTTTCCCACCAAGCTCTTGCAGGTCCAGCGAGATAGTGGGTTGCATACACACTTTCTCATTTTCTCCCACAGCAGCAACTTCAGATTGTTGTCGATGGTGCGAAGCCAATCATCGGCTTCTAGTGGGTGAAGTCCCTTGGAGTAGGTGGGTGGGTTGGTTTCTGGAAATCGCCTAAGGTGGATCGCTGGTTTCCATCGCCATTGCCATTACCACCATTGTTGTTGTTGTTGTTATTGTTGTTGTTGTTTAAGCGGCTGCGAGTTGTGTAGGCACGAGATGAGCTGGCGCTCTTGCCGGGCATTTTCACGTTCCTCCATGATAAGCGCGAGAAGTTGGGCGGGGGTTGGGTCCGGTGGTGGTGGTGCTGATCCTGATCCTTCCGCATTGCTGCGACGGGGCGGCATCCTGAAGCACACCGGGTATAAGAGGCAAGGCAAGAAAAGTTCGACTAAGGGAAAAGACGATCTCTCAAGTGGTTGATTAATTTAAGTTATATGAAAATTTCACACAGATTTAAACAAGACAAACATACTTATATTTCCAAAATCACATCAAGGAGTTCACATCAACACAAGCTTACAACATCAAGCTTACAACATCACCTTACATAAGATACATAACATCTGGTTTCCAAAAGAACCACTACTCGACTCGACTAGATAGGGGGTCAACCTAATCCTGCGGTAGTGATCAAGTCACTCGCCTACTGAGGTGGAACCTCCAGCTCTAACACGTCAGCATCTGACTGGTAGGTGGCTCCTCGGGATCCTCCTCGTCCTCGAGAACTCTCGAGTGGCTCCTCCTCCTCGTCAACTAACTCCTCCTCATCATCCTCCTCCTCACAGTCCATCTCCTCCACGAAGTCATCATCGTCACTGAGGAAAGCGTGTTCTCCTTGCGGAGATCCTCGCCCTCCTCCTCCATCTCGTCAGTATGGTGCTCTAGATCCTCAATCAGTCCGTCCTGCTCTGCCACCTTCGTGCGGAGCTTCACGATAGTCCTCAGCTGGGCCCTCTTCCTGAGAAGAGCAACCTTCTCCACCATCAGCTTCATCGTTCTCGCGAAGCTCAACGAGCGACTCGCGGTCAAAGTGGAGCTGAATCCTAGTGCGCAACAGATCATCCTGAGTGCACTGAAGTAAGATCTCCATGTCCATGATGTAGCTCCCAAACATCGGGTGGTAAGGTGAAGGAGTAGGGTGTCCATCGCAGTTGCGCCTCCCGTAGAACCGGAAACGGGAGTCTACTAACTCCGCCTTGTGCTCCTCACAAAGTCGGGCTAGCATCCTCTGTGTAGCAGTACAGAGACCGTCAACCCAGGTGGCCTCCTTGGTGGTGAAGATGAGCGTCCTGGAACTGGGAGACTTGATGTTCCTGCGAACTGACGACCTGATGAGCCAGCTCAGCCTTCCGACACCGTGAACATCAATCTGAGCTCCCTCAAACTCTGGAGCGGGGCGACCTAACAGCTTGGTCAACTCGAACAAGTCCCTCTCAAACGTCAGCTTGCTGTCCTTCTCAGCTGAACGAACTCGGTCCAATGGAGTGCCATCTACATTTTTAAGCAAAATTTTAAGTTAGTTAGGTGACAAGTGTATCAAAATTTTATAGTAGGGCAACAAGTGAGTCAAATTTTAAGCTTAATGAGAGGTGTGCAAAATTTTAGGGATACAAGGAAAATGTAATATTTAATGAGAGTAAAATTTTGCATAAGTAAGAGGATTGGAGATAAGCAGTTTTCAAAATACTTCATTCCTTTCTTTTTAGAAATTCATCTTTTGTAACATTTGACAAACGACCATGCTAACTAAGGTTTCCTAAAGTCAGGATGGCTCTGATACCAAGTCTGTGGGGACCCCGGACTAGCTGTCCGAAATACCCGATTATGCTTAACACAACGATCCCGTGATCAGTCTGTCGTTGCACATAATCCGAATTGGATACCAAAGTTTACATCCATTACAGTACCGAATAAAAGTCTTACATAAATGGTCATTTAGACCAAGTTCTTACATAGGTGCCTTCATGGGCCAAACCAAAATATCAGCGGAAGCTACGGCGTAGTAGACATCATATTCTAACGATGACAACCCGACAGGCAGCTGACTTGTGGAGATCCTTAGTTGGCGTAGAAGTCGCCATACTCCTGCTCGGCGTAGTGCTCCTCCTCGTAGTCTGGCTAGGACAATAGCCAGGGACGAAACCAATATGAGTACATTTGAATGTACTCGCAAACTACCCCAACATGAGTATGCACAGTTTTATTTTAGTTGACAACTTTTATTTATTTAAAACATCTCTATATCTTTATTGAAAAAGGTAAGAAGAGTTTTATAACTATCTTTAAAGAACCACATTTTATCTGTTTCTCCAAAACTCCTCCTTTTTCCGACCATAGCCCGTCATGGTCCACTTTCATCCACCACCTCATACCGATCCGTTGGTATAGGTGTAGGAAACATTCTCCACTTCATTTTTCTTTTTAAAACTCAAAGTTTTAAAACTTGCACAGGTAGTAGGCTCCCAATTGTCCATATCCGAGGACTCGGCTATTCGAATAGTTTTAACACTCTGCAGAGGTAGCACGCTTTTACCCACATCCATCCGGCAACTCATCGTGTCTGCCACGTCTCGCCATACCAGGTGTATGCGAAGTAAGCCGCCGGCCATAGCTTATTTGCTCATGCTAGTATAGGATCCTTCCCATATGACACTTTCCATCGACACCCAGTCCAGTTTCCCGTCAGAAACCCTAAGTGTGAGGACTCATAGTTTTGTCCGGCGGTTTATGGTGGAACCTTCTACCCCACCAACTTGTGTGAGGACCCGGGTCAGGGGGTAGTCCTCGGACCATCCCCTCATGCATAACGGAGTCATCTCCGTCGATGAGGTATCCCATACTAATAAGAGCAAACTACATGACTAGCCTTTTCCCATATGTGGTAAATGTGGTCGCACAGGGTAGGATTGGTTCATAGTAAGGACACTGTGCATTTTTCATAAACATCACCATTTTTCCACTTCTCCATTCCAACACCGACATCTCGGCATTTCATAACTCACAAGTAATTTCAAAGGAGTTTTGAATAAACATATTGTTTTCCCATCCTATAATTTTATATAACTACTTATACTACATAGGTGGCAAAATAATTCCATTACTTTTGAAATGGGTTTTATAAATCTTGCTTTGAGAGTAAAACATGTTATGAAAGTAGATGCATATGTTTGTAGTGCAAGCTCAGAGAATAGCTTGCCTTGCTGGCAAAGTGACCTTGCTCTTGTTCTTCAATTCAGCAAACTCTCCTTCCTCGATATATCCGACAACGTTCTCGTCTAATTAATAACAAACAATGCAAACAATCACTAAGCTATACAAGCAATCATCTCAACAACATAAACATCACAATAGCTACTGCACACATCAAACCACAATTTGGTTTCAAAAATAATTGAATTAAACATTATTTAATTACTTCTAAATTATGGCAGAAACTTGTTGAACATGTTTAATTCACAACTTGAGTTCTGTTGGTCACAAAAATACAAACTAAAATTCTATGGAAAGCTACTGATGTGTAGAAGACAAACAATTTGATTTGGATCAATTGGAGTTACTAAACTCCCTACACATTTGTTTGAATCCAGAAGCTTAATAATCAAGTTTTGGCTACCATTTAAATTCTATTGTTCAAAAATTAAATCCTTTTAGGGGACTAAACATGACTAAATGTGACTAACAAAATTGGTCCTAATTCATTTGGGTTAACCATTTAACATATTTAAATGTTTGAGTGCAGAAGGTGTTTAAACTTCAATTAATACTAAACAATACTACTGCACAAATAATTCTACCAAAATTAGGGAAGCTAAACATGGCAGTACTAAGCTAGCAAAATTGGTTTGGAATTATTTGGACTAACAGAGTATCAGAAACAAACAAGTTTAGAATTTAAACCTTCTGTAGTATTTTTAATAATACTTTTTATATTTATTAAATGACATGAGACCAATTGGGTTGGTTAAACATTTCATAAGCTTTCCAGAACAATTGAGTTTGATTTATTTGGATTCTATAATCTCAAGTTATTGAATTATAAAACGAGTCCAGTACTGAATTTCCAGAGAAACTTAAATTAGAAATCCTAACTGTTCTGGATAATGCTGAATCCCTGACTAGGTGGGGTCCACCAGTCAGTGACTCAGGCGAA
>CAMZMU010000055.1:681669-790663 GCA_947311845.1 Poa pratensis
AATTAAAAACACACTTGGCAACAAATTTGGAATGTGACTTAAATTTAAAACAAACTCCTCCAATTATTCAACAAATAGAAATTAAGATCATGAGTTAAAGAAATGATCTTAATATATTCATCTACCTACCTCACTCTATTTCTCTCAAGCAAATATTTTCTTTATGAAATTAATTGCATGGATGAGGTAAAAAGATGACCATCTCCTTCTCATACCCCTCCCTTCTCAAAATTATATAGTTACCACTTAATTTTATTTAAACTATGAAATCCTATTTTATTCTTTTGATTCAATTCAAATGTGTTTGTTTCTGACAAACACAAATACAAAAGCTAATATATTTGTCAAGGAAGTTCCAAGAGTTCAAAAATAATATTTGAACTTGCTTTAAAAATTTCTAAAGGATTATAAAATTATATTCAAGAAAAATGCCTTATTTAAACCCTATGAACAAAATTTGTTCAAAACATTTTATTTTGACTTCCCAATTTTTGTGGAGCTTCTACATGTATATGGGAGGCTACATGAATTTTCTCAGATTTTTGTAAAATGTTTAAATACCCCAAACAATTCCCTAAAACGTTACTGGTTTTAAAATAAAACAGAAAAGGACTAAATCGTAAATAGAAAAAGAACTTCAGGGGGTTTTCTGCTGCCAAACCATCGTCCTCCTCCTGTAGTAGCAGTGCTGCGCATCGCCGTGTCGTTCGCCGACATCGCTCGCCGCCCGGACCCCCCCCCCCCCTCTCGTTCCTCTGCCGCACGAAGGAGATAAGAGCCCCCCCCCCCCCGACGCTCTCCTCGGCCCTCCCTCACTCACCCCCCCCCCCCGGCTCTCTCCCTCTCCCTCTGTTCTCTCCACGAGCCCGAACCCCATCCAGGACACCGACGCGCATCGCCGGCGATTGAAGCTTCCCCGGCCAAATCCAAGCGCACCAGGAGGTTCACCGCGTCGCCCTCTCCGTCCTAGTCCAAGGAATCAAGCTGGGAAGCTGCAGATCGAGCGGGCCGTCTGCATCTTCTTCATTCCCGGCCGCCGCTTGTCGAGCAAGCTCGCGGGTGCCACGGACCTCCGTTCTCCGCCATTCCTGTACCCTCGAGTTCCCCTTGCTCTGCTCCTTCTCATGAACCTCACCGTTTCTTGTAGGGACGCCGGAGTCGCCGGCGCCGTCCTCACCCGAAGCTCCAGCTCGCCTCACCTCCGTGCGCGTCGACGAGGAAGAAGGAGCAGGCCCCGTACCGCTTCGCCAGCGCAACGGGCCGGCCCAGCACAGTGCTGCTTGGCCCAGCTCCAGATCTGGCCCATCCGTTTATTTTTCCAGTAGATCTAATATATGATTTTATTTCCTGTTAAATTTGCAGTGTAGCTTTAATTCGATTGTGACAGATCTATGGTAGATAAATGAGTGATTCAAATTTTGTAGGGTTACTATGTGTTTTCTTAATTAGGTGGAACTGTCTGTTTGCAAAAATATATTTTTAGTTGTTGTCTAGATTAAATCTAGTAAAAAGTACCTTTTTCACTAATTATTCAATATCTAGAGTTTTATAACTCCAAATATTGCAAACTAAAATTCTATGGAAAGCCTGAAGTGACACCTTTCTAGATCTTGGCCTTGTATGCAAATGAAGTCTAAAACAAAAGTTCTATTCATTCTTGAAAACACACCAGTAGCACTTTGGTGATTTTTGTAGAGTTTTGTGAGATGAATTTTGGAGTAAATCCAGATGGCTTGTCTTCTATATGTGTAGGAGAACCTATCTCTAAATTGGTTTGAATTTAGGAGTCACTGATTGACTGTGGTGCTAATTATAAGGTTTAGCCATTTTCTGCCTATTTTTATTAGGACTTTATTAATTGTTGTGTTATAACTTTATTGATATAGATGTGTTTCCTAGCTTGTGTGGGGTGGTAATCCACTATTGTGATGTGTTTCCTTAATCTTGCTAGCATGTTAGGAGAGTTATTTGTGAATCATGTGTTTGTTAGGGTTTTATTCCCTATATAGTCTTCTCCTAGTAATTAGAAATTACTATGCTTGTTTGTTTTGAAGTTAGATTATTTTGTGTGATTAGTATGTTGCCTTGCTTGTTAAACTTGGTTGTCTTTAAGTTCAATTACCAAAATTATTTGGTGACTTAACTTTTGTCTGAAGTATTTCCTGTTTAGAGAAAATGGTTGTTAAGTACCTTTAGTAGAAGATGTCTGGGTGCTCGATGTTTTTAGCATGTGTTTGGTGTTATACTCCTGTGAGTATAATGCCCTTGTAAATGTAGATCTTAGTTTGTTGCTTGATTAAATTAGTGCTATGTTGTGGTTGATTACTTGTTTGTATACCACCTGTGGTTTGGTTTGCTTATTGCGTGTTGTTTTATTTTCATGTTGCGACGCTAGAGATAAACGCTACCGGGGTGGTACTTGGAAAGGATTTATCGGAGAACGATGAGAGTTTATTTCTTTGATCATGAGGAGAAGTCCAGGAACATCATGATGAAATCAGGCAAGCTATCCTCTGAGCTTGCATTTATATACATCTATTTTGGTTCACATGTTTTACTTATAAAGAGCATAAGTGATTTATGTGGGTTTGCCGCAAAAGATATGATTTTGAAAACCCTTTTCCAAAATATAAGTATATTATTTTGACACCCTGTATGAAGATATTAGCTGAATTTTCCTTTTCAAACTATAGGATGGGAAAAATATTGTTTACTCAAAACTCCTTTGAAAATACTTGTGTGGTTATGGAATGCCGAGATGTCAGTGTTGAAGTGGAGAAATGGTGAATGGTTATGAAAAATGCACATTGTGTCCTTGTACTTACAGAACAACCAATACCCTGTGCGACCACATTTACCCACCTATGGGAAAGAGGCGTAGTCATATAATTTGATCATATTAGTATGGGATGCCTCAACAACGAGGATGACCTCGTTCCATGAGGGGATGGTCATGGCGACCTACCCCCTGACCTGGGTCCTGGCATCTGAGGATGGGGGATTGAAGGGTTCGCTCGCCGGGCAGAACTACGAGTCCTCACACTTAGGTTTCCCGACGGGGAATCTGGACTGGGTGTCGATGGAAAGGATGATAATTTCGTAGCGGTAGGGTCCTATACTAGCATGAGCAAAGGAGAGGCTATGGTCGGTTGCTCAACTTCGCATACACCTGGTATGGCGGGACGTGGCTGACACGATGAGTTACCGGATGGGTGTGGGCAAAAAGCGTGCTACCTCTGCAGAGGGTTAAAATTATTCGAATAGAGTCCTCGGATATGGACAATTGGAAAGAACTGCTCGGTCCTATGTGCAAGTTTTGAAAAGCTTTGAGTTTAAAAGGGAAATGAAGTGGAGAAAGTGTTCCACAACTATACCAATGAGTTGGTATGATGTGTTGGAGTTAATTGGACCTATGGCGAGCCATGGTCAGAGAAAGGAGGAGTTTTGGAGAAATAGATAAAATGGTGATTTTCCGGGAAAAATGTTTATAAAAGGGACTTCTTACCTTTTTCAACAAAGATGTATTTACGGGAGAAAGTTTTTAAAGAGACTTCTTACAAAGACAAATTTATGGGAAAAGTTCTAAAAGCCTTCTTTCCTTTTTCAATAAAGATATAGAGGTTTCAAAACAAGGTTTTATTGAACAAAAGTCTATCCTTTTTTTTTCAACAAGGATATAGAGTTTTCAAAGCAAACGAAGTTTTATTTAAACACTAAAAAGAGTAGTGCATGATCATTCCGGGGGTAGTTTGTGAGTACATTCAAATGTACTCATATTGGTTTCGTCCCTGGCTATTGTCTTAGCCAGATTCTGAAGAGGAGCAATTCGAAGGAGAAGTTTGAAATGACATCAAGGCGAACTAGGGCGCTTCCCAGTCAGCTGCCTGTAGGGTTGGCAAATGACTTGGGCTCCACGTTGTTTTGGTGAATTCCGCTGCGAGTATGATGAAGTTATGGCTTCAATCAAGTAAGTAAATTTATTCGGTATTTATGGGTGTTCTGTGATACCAATTCGAGTTATGTGCAACAACAGACTGATCATGGGATTGTTGCAGGAAACATAACGAGTATCTCGGATACCTAATCCGGGGTCCTCACAGACTTGGTATCAGAGCCATCCTGACTGTAACAGACCTTAGTTAGTATGGACGTTAGTTAGGAAAGAAATATTTTGTTAAAAATATATTGTTACCAAAAACATATTTTTTCTGAGGAAGTCCAAAAAGAACTTCCACTCTTCTCACCTTCTCAAATATTTCCGAGTCTCATCCCTCTATTTTAAGATTTTCTAAGGAATTCTCTACTCCCTCTTACCCGTTCAAAATACTTGAGGATGAACCCAAGTGAGACCTAATTAGCTAGCACCTACAAGAGGAAGCTTCCATCACAAGTACTCAACATTCCACATCGAGGTGATTGATCTGCAAATACCAATATTATCGATATCAACAAAGCAAGAGACCTCCGAAGACCTCAACTCAATATCAACAAATCCACTCAGTTACTACCTCGACAATCTTAAGTATTCCAGCTGAAGACATAGGCGATAAAATGAAGACTTCAACAGCCCTGTTTCACCAAGGCCCATACGAGAAAACTATTTTTGGAAAGAAATATATTACCACCTAAATTATTTGTATCCAAGGAAGCCTAAGTATAACTTCCACTCTTTTCACCTTCTCGAAGCATTCTAAACCTTGACTCTCGTTTAAAGGTTTATCAAAAGTTTCCTTCTGTTGTCTTACCTCGACATTATTTGTATCCAAGGAAGCCTAAGTATAACATATACGGTACAAGCCATATGTCAGGTGTGGAACCAGTCTCGCGTAAGAGTACGCGTAAAGTCGGTCCGGGCCGCTTCATCCCACAATGCCGCGATATAAACAAGTACACGCGAGAGGGTAACAAATGTAGAATCGATGCCCACATTCAACATGTGTTCTAACCGTACAGATATATCTACGCATAGATCGGCTCTGATACCACTGTTGGAAATCGTAGGCAGAAAACAAAAAAATTCCTAACAACGATAACCATAAACTAGCCAGGATCTATACTATGCAGATATACTATACGGAGGGGAACGGAATACATACCCTTGTAGACCGAAAGTGGGATTACGTTCCCGCACAAACATTGACGATGAAGACGACGTAGCCGACCTCAAGGTCGTGTAGCGCAAGTAGACAGCTCCCAGCGCCAAACGATGGCGCCTCGCGGTTCCACACACATACGGTGTGGATGACGACCTCCGGGCTCCAGATCCAGCAGAGCAGCGGAAGTGGAAGAGTGGATCTAGCAGCACGGCGGTGTGCTAACTATAGAGGGACTTCTCTCCTCGTACGTAGCTCCAGAATCGGAACCACGCTCAAGATAGGAGAGAAGGAGAGAGGAACTTGTGTGTTTTCCAAAGGCATAGGGGACCTATTTTTAAAGGAGAAGGGGGAGACCTTCTCCCTTGGCTTCCCCATGTGGGACTAAACCCCACATGGGGTGCCGCACCAAGGAGGGCTGCCGGCTGCCCTAGGTGGGCCCCATTCGGCCCACCTATGGTGGCTGCCCAATTTCTCCTTTTTCTTTTTCTTTTTCCTATTGGAATTTTCCCCTAATGGGCCTCTAAGGCCAATTTAACTTTTAATGCCATTTAAATTTGAAATTAATTAAATAAAAAATGTATTTAACCATTAATAACACTTATTAATATTAGATACATATTATTTAATTCATTCGGACCCCGAAACATATTTCGTGGTCTCCGATCAATCATCGGACAATTACCGGAACACTTCCGGAGTTCCTGTTTCTCATTCTCTCTAAATCCAATCTAATCGTCACCCACCCTTAAGTGTGTTACCCCACGGTTCGGGATCACTCCAGACATGATTGAGACTCTCTCTCCGATCAATCGACTAACAGCGGAATCTAGATATCCATGATAGCCCCTGTGTGTCCACGAATGTCTCTTTATTCGTTTGAACCTGTAGACGTCCAGTTTCAATCTCTTGCCTGGCGATGCTTAGATTGTTGAGTGTCGTTCTCCGGTATCACATTTTACCGAGCTTGACCTCATCCTTGACAATCTATCTTTTCTTGTCTGTGATGTAACATCCCCGTGACCTAGTCACATGCTTGCAAGCTCATTAGATGTAATCTCACCGAGTGGGCCCAGAGCATCTATCCTGCTATGCGGATTGGCAATTCCCGCTATTGATTACTCGCCCCGACTACTTCCTTCCAATACCCGAAAGTGTCACCCTTATTGTCGTGCGTATGAGACATGAAGTTAGGTGCGATCAGCCGTATCTTTCAGAAGCAGCGACTTGATATAATCTCACGGTCCAAGATATGAAACTACGTTTCTATATTTTGGGTATGTCCATCAAATCATTCACCCAATGATATGACTCCGTTGTTAACCGGTTAATGCCCATGATCAGGAAACCTTGATCATCTGTTACACAACGGACTAGTCAAGTAGAGGCTACTAGGGACCTGGTTGTTTCTATACCACACGTGTATTATGTTTCCGAGTAGTACAGTTATAGCATGGTATTAAAACTTATTATGAACTATTGAGATATGACAATAAAATCTATTTATTAATTGCCTCTAGGGCATATCTCCAATAGCATTGACAGCGCGGCAAGGAGTGTTCCAAACTTTATGGACGAGTTCCTTAAACCCATCTTTATTAATCCACCATTTTTCAAAGCGGAACTGTTTCACAACTGGTACCTGAATAGCACCACTGTCAAACACCAGAGGTGTGTGATCAGTTCCCAGCCTTGCCAGTGTTTTAGCAGCTACATTTGGAAACATACCTTCCCAACATGTGGTTACAAAAATTCTATCAAGTAGCGCCATTACCAAATTATCTTGGTTATTAGCCCACGTATACTTTCTACCAGCATTCCTAATTTCTATCAGGGAGAACTTGTTGATCCAATCATTAAAAAGGTTGGCCCAATGTTGGTTTATGACTCCATTGTTTTTATCCTTGCTCTCTCTGACTAGGTTAAAGTCCCCACCAATAAGCGTGGGACCCACCCAACTACTAAAAACATTGTGCAGTTGATTGATGAACTCCAATTTATGTTCATCATAGGCTGAGCCATAAACGGAGATAAACCTCCAAATTTGGCTTGTTTTCTTGCATTTAACGATACAAGAAAGGCAAAACCTATAAGAAGCAGAAGAAATGATATCAAAGCTTTCCTTTTTTACCCCAACAAGGATTCCACCTGCTGTTTTTATAGCCGGTATCCAATTCCAATCAAAATCGTTGTTACTATCCAGCGACAGCAATTGTTGACTGGTAAAGTCCTCCTTCTTGGTTTCAGAAAAACTAACTAAATCAGGGCAAGACTCTCTAATGAGGTCTTGCGTCCTAATAAGCTTACCAGGTCTGTTCAGACCTCTAATGTTGGATATAAGGCCTACTACCATTGGATTTGAATATGAGTTTCCTTTTACTACTTTTACTTTTCTTATTGGAATACACCTCCATCCATGGTGATTCCTCCAAGGACTCCACATTAGTATGTGGGTCGTCCTCATTATCACTACACGCCTGTTGACAGGACATTGAGGCTAATACCTCTTCCTTGCCAATATCAATGTTATCAGGTAAAAACATATCAGGATTATCTGCTCTAAATGAGCTAGCTCTGGTTTTCTCTAGGAGTTTAATAGCCTCAATGTTATCAGTAACTTGCTCACTATCATTACCTAACAGAATACCAGCATTAACAGCTTTACTCATAAGAACATCATTATCCAAGACAACAAATGAATTATAAGCTGCATTGTTTATACCTTTAACAGTTTCAAGATTTTGAGACTTCTTGCGGTCTTGTGCTTTCTCCACAATGGTTCTCCCATCATGC
The DNA here is from genome assembly GCA_947311845.1 of Poa pratensis. Taxonomy (NCBI): domain Eukaryota; kingdom Viridiplantae; phylum Streptophyta; class Magnoliopsida; order Poales; family Poaceae; genus Poa; species Poa pratensis. The sequence continues at coordinate 689,556 of CAMZMU010000055.1, forward strand.
TTAAGCCTAGCACTCGTCCTAGGAGCAAGCACAGGCCCCCAGGTTTTCTTGCCATCCTTGTTATTCAGTCTGTTATTCCCAGCGTCTTTGCCATCAGAAGCCACAGCTTGCCCATCGACATGACCTTCTTCTTCCTCCCCAGAGTCATCATCCAGCTGCGCGAATAACTGCACAGCAATGTTATCTGCAGGCTCTCTGAACGAGTGACCACCATAGGATTTGGGCAGAAGAACAGGAGTGTCTTGAATTCTACTTTTCACTCTACTCTCCATCTCCTTCGACAGCACTGGCGTATCAAAGGCTAGAAAGTTTTGCTTGGCGGTCCTTGATCCTCTAGCACCCGTGCCTGAGGTAGTAGCTGGAGCAGTTACATTGCCACCATCACCACCTGGTCCCCCAAACTTCTGATTATCAACGTCACCCGATTTATCAGAGGGGTCATTGTTATTCCCCTCATCATCTCGCATGTTGGTTAAGTTGTTTGACTAGTAAATATAAGACCCAACCAATATAAAAATATATTTAACTTTGGTGATCATGTCATGACAAGAAAAATATTCCATGTATCTTTTCCATTCTTATTTTGGCCAACTCCATTTCAATGATACTTGGTTTAGCAACAACCAAAACTAATACCCATTATTTGAGAAAGTAAAAGTATTTCCAAAACTATGTGTTCCCACAAATGTGGATATCTATATGATATCTCCTATCTATCTTTTAAACTTGATATTTTGCATTTGTATGCAACTCCCATTTTATAAGCTTTGGTTATCATTTCATTTTAAAAGAGAACACCAGTGGGAAATATATTACCCCACATATTTTGTCTTGCTCAAAACCCTTTCCAAAAATATCAAGGTGGAGTTGAGATATTTTTAAACATCATCTTGTCATAATTAAGTGTGATCATATTTATAAGGTAGTATTGTTAATTATGTAAATGGTGGTGTGATTAATCCTTGTGGTTTGAATTGTGTGGACTTGGTTGGGTGTTGATCTTGTTGTGATAGTTTGCTTATTGGACTTATGATTGTATTGATTGTTAATTCTTGTTTTATTGTTTTCTTGGGTGAATAATTACACCAATATACTTGAGTAGTAAATTAAAAACACACTTGGCAACAAATTTGGAATGTGACTTAAATTTAAAACAAACTCCTCCAATTATTCAACAAATAGAAATTAAGATCATGAGTTAAAGAAATGATCTTAATATATTCATCTACCTACCTCACTCTCTATTTCTCTCAAGCAAATATTTTCTTTATGAAATTAATTGCATGGATGAGGTAAAAAGATGACCATCTCCTTCTCATACCCCTCCCTTCTCAAAATTATATAGTTACCACTTAATTTTATTTAAACTATGAAATCCTATTTTATTCTTTTGATTCAATTCAAATGTGTTTGTTTCTGACAAACACAAATACAAAAGCTAATATATTTGTCAAGGAAGTTCCAAGAGTTCAAAAATAATATTTGAACTTGCTTTAAAAATTTCTAAAGGATTATAAAATTATATTCAAGAAAAATGCCTTATTTAAACCCTATGAACAAAATTTGTTCAAAACATTTTATTTTGACTTCCCAATTTTTGTGGAGCTTCTACATGTATATGGGAGGCTACATGAATTTTCTCAGATTTTTGTAAAATGTTTAAATACCCCAAACAATTCCCTAAAACGTTACTGGTTTTAAAATAAAACAGAAAAGGACTAAATCGTAAATAGAAAAAGAACTTCAGGGGGTTTTCTGCCAAACCATCGTCCTCCTCCTGTAGTAGCAGTGCTGCGCATCGCCGTGTCGTTCGCCGACATCGCTCGCCGCCCGGACCCCCCCCCCCCTCTCGTTCCTCTGCCGCACGAAGGAGATAAGAGCCCCCCCCCCCCCCGACGCTCTCCTCGGCCCTCCCTCACTCACCCCCCCCCCCCCGGCTCTCTCCCTCTCCCTCTGTTCTCTCCACGAGCCCGAACCCCATCCAGGACACCGACGCGCATCGCCGGCGATTGAAGCTTCCCCGGCCAAATCCAAGCGCACCAGGAGGTTCACCGCGTCGCCCTCTCCGTCCTAGTCCAAGGAATCAAGCTGGGAAGCTGCAGATCGAGCGGGCCGTCTGCATCTTCTTCATTCCCGGCCGCCGCTTGTCGAGCAAGCTCGCGGGTGCCACGGACCTCCGTTCTCCGCCATTCCTGTACCCTCGAGTTCCCCTTGCTCTGCTCCTTCTCATGAACCTCACCGTTTCTTGTAGGGACGCCGGAGTCGCCGGCGCCGTCCTCACCCGAAGCTCCAGCTCGCCTCACCTCCGTGCGCGTCGACGAGGAAGAAGGAGCAGGCCCCGTACCGCTTCGCCAGCGCAACGGGCCGGCCCAGCACAGTGCTGCTTGGCCCAGCTCCAGATCTGGCCCATCCGTTTATTTTTCCAGTAGATCTAATATATGATTTTATTTCCTGTTAAATTTGCAGTGTAGCTTTAATTCGATTGTGACAGATCTATGGTAGATAAATGAGTGATTCAAATTTTGTAGGGTTACTATGTGTTTTCTTAATTAGGTGGAACTGTCTGTTTGCAAAAATATATTTTTAGTTGTTGTCTAGATTAAATCTAGTAAAAAGTACCTTTTTCACTAATTATTCAATATCTAGAGTTTTATAACTCCAAATATTGCAAACTAAAATTCTATGGAAAGCCTGAAGTGACACCTTTCTAGATCTTGGCCTTGTATGCAAATGAAGTCTAAAACAAAAGTTCTATTCATTCTTGAAAACACACCAGTAGCACTTTGGTGATTTTTGTAGAGTTTTGTGAGATGAATTTTGGAGTAAATCCAGATGGCTTGTCTTCTATATGTGTAGGAGAACCTATCTCTAAATTGGTTTGAATTTAGGAGTCACTGATTGACTGTGGTGCTAATTATAAGGTTTAGCCATTTTCTGCCTATTTTTATTAGGACTTTATTAATTGTTGTGTTATAACTTTATTGATATAGATGTGTTTCCTAGCTTGTGTGGGGTGGTAATCCACTATTGTGATGTGTTTCCTTAATCTTGCTAGCATGTTAGGAGAGTTATTTGTGAATCATGTGTTTGTTAGGGTTTTATTCCCTATATAGTCTTCTCCTAGTAATTAGAAATTACTATGCTTGTTTGTTTTGAAGTTAGATTATTTTGTGTGATTAGTATGTTGCCTTGCTTGTTAAACTTGGTTGTCTTTAAGTTCAATTACCAAAATTATTTGGTGACTTAACTTTTGTCTGAAGTATTTCCTGTTTAGAGAAAATGGTTGTTAAGTACCTTTAGTAGAAGATGTCTGGGTGCTCGATGTTTTTAGCATGTGTTTGGTGTTATACTCCTGTGAGTATAATGCCCTTGTAAATGTAGATCTTAGTTTGTTGCTTGATTAAATTAGTGCTATGTTGTGGTTGATTACTTGTTTGTATACCACCTGTGGTTTGGTTTGCTTATTGCGTGTTGTTTTATTTTCATGTTGCGACGCTAGAGATAAACGCTACCGGGGTGGTACTTGGAAAGGATTTATCGGAGAACGATGAGAGTTTATTTCTTTGATCATGAGGAGAAGTCCAGGAACATCATGATGAAATCAGGCAAGCTATCCTCTGAGCTTGCATTTATATACATCTATTTTGGTTCACATGTTTTACTTATAAAGAGCATAAGTGATTTATGTGGGTTTGCCGCAAAAGATATGATTTTGAAAACCCTTTTCCAAAATATAAGTATATTATTTTGACACCCTGTATGAAGATATTAGCTGGAATTTTCCTTTTCAAACTATAGGATGGTAAAAATATTGTTTACTCAAAACTCCTTTGAAAATACTTGTGTGGTTATGGAATGCCGAGATGTCAGTGTTGAAGTGGAGAAATGGTGAATGGTTATGAAAAATGCACATTGTGTCCTTGTACTTACAGAACAACCAATACCCTGTGCGACCACATTTACCCACCTATGGGAAAGAGGCGTAGTCATATAATTTGATCATATTAGTATGGGATGCCTCAACAACGAGGATGACCTCGTTCCATGAGGGGATGGTCATGGCGACCTACCCCCTGACCTGGGTCCTGGCATCTGAGGATGGGGGATTGAAGGGTTCGCTCGCCGGGCAGAACTACGAGTCCTCACACTTAGGTTTCCCGACGGGGAATCTGGACTGGGTGTCGATGGAAAGGATGATAATTTCGTAGCGGTAGGGTCCTATACTAGCATGAGCAAAGGAGAGGCTATGGTCGGTTGCTCAACTTCGCATACACCTGGTATGGCGGGACGTGGCTGACACGATGAGTTACCGGATGGGTGTGGGCAAAAAGCGTGCTACCTCTGCAGAGGGTTAAAATTATTCGAATAGTCGAGTCCTCGGATATGGACAATTGGAAAGAACTGCTCGGTCCTATGTGCAAGTTTTGAAAAGCTTTGAGTTTAAAAGGGAAATGAAGTGGAGAAAGTGTTCCACAACTATACCAATGAGTTGGTATGATGTGTTGGAGTTAATTGGACCTATGGCGAGCCATGGTCAGAGAAAGGAGGAGTTTTGGAGAAATAGATAAAATGGTGATTTTCCGGGAAAAATGTTTATAAAAGGGACTTCTTACCTTTTTCAACAAAGATGTATTTACGGGAGAAAGTTTTTAAAGAGACTTCTTACAAAGACAAATTTATGGGAAAAGTTCTAAAAGCCTTCTTTCCTTTTTCAATAAAGATATAGAGGTTTCAAAACAAGGTTTTATTGAACAAAAGTCTATCCTTTTTTTTTCAACAAGGATATAGAGTTTTCAAAGCAAACGAAGTTTTATTTAAACACTAAAAAGAGTAGTGCATGATCATTCCGGGGGTAGTTTGTGAGTACATTCAAATGTACTCATATTGGTTTCGTCCCTGGCTATTGTCTTAGCCAGATTCTGAAGAGGAGCAATTCGAAGGAGAAGTTTGAAATGACATCAAGGCGAACTAGGGCGCTTCCCAGTCAGCTGCCTGTAGGGTTGGCAAATGACTTGGGCTCCACGTTGTTTTGGTGAATTCCGCTGCGAGTATCTGATGAAGTTATGGCTTCAATCAAGTAAGTAAATTTATTCGGTATTTATGGGTGTTCTGTGATACCAATTCGAGTTATGTGCAACAACAGACTGATCATGGGATTGTTGCAGGAAACATAACGAGTATCTCGGATACCTAATCCGGGGTCCTCACAGACTTGGTATCAGAGCCATCCTGACTGTAACAGACCTTAGTTAGTATGGACGTTAGTTAGGAAAGAAATATTTTGTTAAAAATATATTGTTACCAAAAACATATTTTTTCTGAGGAAGTCCAAAAAGAACTTCCACTCTTCTCACCTTCTCAAATATTTCCGAGTCTCATCCCTCTATTTTAAGATTTTCTAAGGAATTCTCTACTCCCTCTTACCCGTTCAAAATACTTGAGGATGAACCCAAGTGAGACCTAATTAGCTAGCACCTACAAGAGGAAGCTTCCATCACAAGTACTCAACATTCCACATCGAGGTGATTGATCTGCAAATACCAATATTATCGATATCAACAAAGCAAGAGACCTCCGAAGACCTCAACTCAATATCAACAAATCCACTCAGTTACTACCTCGACAATCTTAAGTATTCCAGCTGAAGACATAGGCGATAAAATGAAGACTTCAACAGCCCTGTTTCACCAAGGCCCATACGAGAAAACTATTTTTGGAAAGAAATATATTACCACCTAAATTATTTGTATCCAAGGAAGCCTAAGTATAACTTCCACTCTTTTCACCTTCTCGAAGCATTCTAAACCTTGACTCTCGTTTAAAGGTTTATCAAAAGTTTCCTTCTGTTGTCTTACCTCGACATTATTTGTATCCAAGGAAGCCTAAGTATAACATATACGGTACAAGCCATATGTCAGGTGTGGAACCAGTCTCGCGTAAGAGTACGCGTAAAGTCGGTCCGGGCCGCTTCATCCCACAATGCCGCGATATAAACAAGTACACGCGAGAGGGTAACAAATGTAGAATCGATGCCCACATTCAACATGTGTTCTAACCGTACAGATATATCTACGCATAGATCGGCTCTGATACCACTGTTGGAAATCGTAGGCAGAAAACAAAAAAATTCCTAACAACGATAACCATAAACTAGCCAGGATCTATACTATGCAGATATACTATACGGAGGGGAACGGAATACATACCCTTGTAGACCGAAAGTGGGATTACGTTCCCGCACAAACATTGACGATGAAGACGACGTAGCCGACCTCAAGGTCGTGTAGCGCAAGTAGACAGCTCCCAGCGCCAAACGATGGCGCCTCGCGGTTCCACACACATACGGTGTGGATGACGACCTCCGGGCTCCAGATCCAGCAGAGCAGCGGAAGTGGAAGAGTGGATCTAGCAGCACGGCGGTGTGCTAACTATAGAGGGACTTCTCTCCTCGTACGTAGCTCCAGAATCGGAACCACGCTCAAGATAGGAGAGAAGGAGAGAGGAACTTGTGTGTTTTCCAAAGGCATAGGGGACCTATTTTTAAAGGAGAAGGGGGAGACCTTCTCCCTTGGCTTCCCCATGTGGGACTAAACCCCACATGGGGTGCCGCACCAAGGAGGGCTGCCGGCTGCCCTAGGTGGGCCCCATTCGGCCCACCTATGGTGGCTGCCCAATTTCTCCTTTTTCTTTTTCTTTTTCCTATTGGAATTTTCCCCTAATGGGCCTCTAAGGCCAATTTAACTTTTAATGCCATTTAAATTTGAAATTAATTAAATAAAAAATGTATTTAACCATTAATAACACTTATTAATATTAGATACATATTATTTAATTCATTCGGACCCCGAAACATATTTCGTGGTCTCCGATCAATCATCGGACAATTACCGGAACACTTCCGGAGTTCCTGTTTCTCATTCTCTCTAAATCCAATCTAATCGTCACCCACCCTTAAGTGTGTTACCCCACGGTTCGGGATCACTCCAGACATGATTGAGACTCTCTCTCCGATCAATCGACTAACAGCGGAATCTAGATATCCATGATAGCCCCTGTGTGTCCACGAATGTCTCTTTATTCGTTTGAACCTGTAGACGTCCAGTTTCAATCTCTTGCCTGGCGATGCTTAGATTGTTGAGTGTCGTTCTCCGGTATCACATTTTACCGAGCTTGACCTCATCCTTGACAATCTATCTTTTCTTGTCTGTGATGTAACATCCCCGTGACCTAGTCACATGCTTGCAAGCTCATTAGATGTAATCTCACCGAGTGGGCCCAGAGCATCTATCCTGCTATGCGGATTGGCAATTCCCGCTATTGATTACTCGCCCCGACTACTTCCTTCCAATACCCGAAAGTGTCACCCTTATTGTCGTGCGTATGAGACATGAAGTTAGGTGCGATCAGCCGTATCTTTCAGAAGCAGCGACTTGATATAATCTCACGGTCCAAGATATGAAACTACGTTTCTATATTTTGGGTATGTCCATCAAATCATTCACCCAATGATATGACTCCGTTGTTAACCGGTTAATGCCCATGATCAGGAAACCTTGATCATCTGTTACACAACGGACTAGTCAAGTAGAGGCTACTAGGGACCTGGTTGTTTCTATACCACACGTGTATTATGTTTCCGAGTAGTACAGTTATAGCATGGTATTAAAACTTATTATGAACTATTGAGATATGACAATAAAATCTATTTATTAATTGCCTCTAGGGCATATCTCCAATAGCATTGACAGCGCGGCAAGGAGTGTTCCAAACTTTATGGACGAGTTCCTTAAACCCATCTTTATTAATCCACCATTTTTCAAAGCGGAACTGTTTCACAACTGGTACCTGAATAGCACCACTGTCAAACACCAGAGGTGTGTGATCAGTTCCCAGCCTTGCCAGTGTTTTAGCAGCTACATTTGGAAACATACCTTCCCAACATGTGGTTACAAAAATTCTATCAAGTAGCGCCATTACCAAATTATCTTGGTTATTAGCCCACGTATACTTTCTACCAGCATTCCTAATTTCTATCAGGGAGAACTTGTTGATCCAATCATTAAAAAGGTTGGCCCAATGTTGGTTTATGACTCCATTGTTTTTATCCTTGCTCTCTCTGACTAGGTTAAAGTCCCCACCAATAAGCGTGGGACCCACCCAACTACTAAAAACATTGTGCAGTTGATTGATGAACTCCAATTTATGTTCATCATAGGCTGAGCCATAAACGGAGATAAACCTCCAAATTTGGCTTGTTTTCTTGCATTTAACGATACAAGAAAGGCAAAACCTATAAGAAGCAGAAGAAATGATATCAAAGCTTTCCTTTTTTACCCCAACAAGGATTCCACCTGCTGTTTTTATAGCCGGTATCCAATTCCAATCAAAATCGTTGTTACTATCCAGCGACAGCAATTGTTGACTGGTAAAGTCCTCCTTCTTGGTTTCAGAAAAACTAACTAAATCAGGGCAAGACTCTCTAATGAGGTCTTGCGTCCTAATAAGCTTACCAGGTCTGTTCAGACCTCTAATGTTGGATATAAGGCCTACTACCATTGGATTTGAATATGAGTTTCCTTTTACTACTTTTACTTTTCTTATTGGAATACACCTCCATCCATGGTGATTCCTCCAAGGACTCCACATTAGTATGTGGGTCGTCCTCATTATCACTACACGCCTGTTGACAGGACATTGAGGCTAATACCTCTTCCTTGCCAATATCAATGTTATCAGGTAAAAACATATCAGGATTATCTGCTCTAAATGAGCTAGCTCTGGTTTTCTCTAGGAGTTTAATAGCCTCAATGTTATCAGTAACTTGCTCACTATCATTACCTAACAGAATACCAGCATTAACAGCTTTACTCATAAGAACATCATTATCCAAGACAACAAATGAATTATAAGCTGCATTGTTTATACCTTTAACAGTTTCAAGATTTTGAGACTTCTTGCGGTCTTGTGCTTTCTCCACAATGGTTCTCCCATCATGCTTAAGCCTAGCACTCGTCCTAGGAGCAAGCACAGGCCCCCAGGTTTTCTTGCCATCCTTGTTATTCAGTCTGTTATTCCCAGCGTCTTTGCCATCAGAAGCCACAGCTTGCCCATCGACATGACCTTCTTCTTCCTCCCCAGAGTCATCATCCAGCTGCGCGAATAACTGCACAGCAATGTTATCTGCAGGCTCTCTGAACGAGTGACCACCATAGGATTTGGGCAGAAGAACAGGAGTGTCTTGAATTCTACTTTTCACTCTACTCTCCATCTCCTTCGACAGCACTGGCGTATCAAAGGCTAGAAAGTTTTGCTTGGCGGTCCTTGATCCTCTAGCACCCGTGCCTGAGGTAGTAGCTGGAGCAGTTACATTGCCACCATCACCACCTGGTCCCCCAAACTTCTGATTATCAACGTCACCCGATTTATCAGAGGGGTCATTGTTATTCCCCTCATCATCTCGCATGTCATCATCCCCAGGGTCGCCTCCATTTGGATCAGCTACTACAGGCTCCTCTTTTTCCACCTTAAAGGTAAGAAAGTAAAATTTCCCACAGATCTCCATAACTCTATCTTTTGGTATCTTCTCAGGATCTTTCACTGCAACCTTCACCTTCAGGTTCTTGTAGAAGCTCCTGAATATGTCATGCCAGTCAACATCAATGAAGACTCCAAGGCTAGTTGCCACCTGGAATAGCTGATGCAATGCACTCTGATTGGATTCAGAAAGAGGAGTATGTTCTTAAATCGTAGTTAACTGAAGATCAATGACCAAGCAACTCGGACTCAAGACTAATATAACTAGCACAATGCAAGCACCAATAAGCAATTCATTTGCCAAGATGAAAACACATCCATGATCCATCAAGTACCAGCTGTACTGCGTTCAGAACATCACCTTCGGAGTTCATTCAGCTATAGGTAATCCTTTAATTAATAAAATCAAAAGAATATTTTCTTGATTTAAGAAAACTCTGGACGGGGCCAATTATGAATCCATTTTTTGCAAAAAGGTCAACCGATTTGTTGATCATCAACAACGGTACAATTTTTTTCATAAGTTTTTGATTTTTACATATAAACGAAAAGGCCTCACTGTCGCTCAAGGCCATACTCCAAAAATAGGAATAGATAGGAATCTTAGTCTCGTTTGCTTTTTGACTAATGGACAAACATAGTACTTACAAGAATCAAGGGGTTTGGCATGGAAAAATAAATGAATGATATTTTTCAGTGAATTATTACAAAAAGTATTTATATATTTACAAATATTTTTTAAGGATACGTTCAAGCAGACATATCGGTTTCAACAAGGAGTGGCAAGCGGCCCATTACAACGCGTTTAGTCACATGCGATAAAAACGCCAATTACCGAAAGAGAAAAAGGGATCACTCGCCAATCCTCCACCTATCTACAGGTCCTAGGCTACCGCTAAACAGCCTCGTTGCTCGCCACAGGTCTACCTCGGCCTCAACCAACCTAATTAATGGCAGCCTCCATCGATGGCATGTGATCCTCAAAGTCCACACTGTTCCTATGTATCCACAGGCTCCAGTAGATCAAGGTGATCGCCGTCCATAGGTCCCTGTCATCACTAACTCCCGATGTCTTTGATGGCAGCCAATCCCCTAGGTGGTATTTATAAAAATTAAAAATATGATTACAATAAAAAAATCAAAAGAGCATGTGTCATAAAAGTAGTTTTTATGGGAGGGATAAATAACCCTCCCTTAGTCGGCACGAATTATATATATGGGAAACCATATTGTTTACATAGGTATCATACATGACCCTTTATGCATGTTTTCCCTCAAGTTTCAAGGCGGACGCGGGAGAAACATCACCAATCGGGCCGTGCAGGCCCACAAGATAATTTGTCGACATGGGCTCTGGAACTAAGATCAATATTGGGTGTCCAAACATGATGCTACACAAAACAAGATGCCAGAAATTGGCAGCACATGAATCCGAGTCACGAAAGGCTCCTAATAGCGTCTCGAGAATCATGCCCACACTACAAAAAAGATCACCATTTACCAATGAGTGTTTACATGGTATAAGAAATTCTTTAGTCGTAGAAAACTTCCACTTGTTGTATGGCAGATGCTAAATCGTGTCAACACACATGATGTGTAAACAATATGTTCGGTCTCACAACCATGAAAATGATAACATCCACATTAGAACAAATAAAAGTTGGCAAATAATTCCATATGAAATTCATGCTACATATTGAACAAAAATCATGTGCATAAGATGAAGTTTCACAAAATGACATGTTCAACAACAAAAATCAGAGGCTAGCCCAGGACAAAAATTCATGCTACATATTGAACAAAAATCATGCGCCGCTAGCTCAATGCATGAGAAGACGGCATATGCATGCAAATAACCATATGCAAATGAACAAGTTACACGCCGCCTCCGGGTCGCTCCCGCTCTAGCGACTCCGGTGGCCCCCAAACCATAGAAAAATGCCGCTATATTCAAACCTGTTGGCCGCCCTCCCCTTTTTAGCTCCTGTTCGCCAGAAGATCGGCGCCCTCAGACCTGGGCGAGGGGGGATAGGGTTCCCCTCTATGGCTGCAGCGATTATCAGTGGTCGCGAGCGCCCAGTGCTTTGGTGAGCCCTGTTCGGCTCTTCTGGTGTTGATGTTCTCTTGGTGTGGGTCTTCCTAGTGAGTGTCCTTGTTCTGCAACTTGCAAGGGTAAAAGTTCAGACATGATTGGATTGGCAAGTTACTGCTGCAATCAACAGATAGTTGGCCGATGACGGGAACAGTTGATGCAATGCACTCTGATTGGATTCAGAAAGAGGAGTATGTTCTTAAATCGTAGTTAACTGAAGATCAATGACCAAGCAACTCGAACTCAAGACTAATATAACTAGCACAATGCAAGCACCAATAAGCAATTCATTTGCCAAGATGAAAACACATCCATGATCCATCAAGTACCAGCGGTACTGCGTTCAGAACATCACCTTCGGAGTTCATTCAGCTATAGGTAATCCTTTAATTAATAAAATCAAAAAGAATATTTTCTTGATTCAAGAAAACTCTGGACGTGGCCAATTATGAATCCATTTTTTGCAAAAAGGTCAACCGATTTATTGATCATCAACAACGGTACAATTTTTTTCATAAGTAATAAAAATTACAAAGAGATCTTCGAACCCCATAGCGACAACTACAAGTCGCACTGGAGTCACGTAAAGCTTGACATAGTATAGCTACTTGTAGTACGCGGATGACAAGTCTTTGGGCTACAGCCCCGAAGGACCAGCTCACCAGAGGAGTACCATCACTAATGATGACAACCATAAATTGGAAGATCTAGACCCTTGAGCAGACGGATGAACACGAAAATGGACCGGAACCCAGGTGTAATACCCTGAATTTTGAGGTTATTAATTAATTCGGATAAAATTATTTTCAGCTCTTAATTATTTTGGTTGTGCTAAGCTATAGTATTTTCGGTTGGGAGTTATTTTCTTGCATGCATGCATTGATGAAGCTAGGTAGCAACAGTACGTGCATGCATAGATAATCTCCCATGCATGACTAGTGGTACTAGTATGTGAGAGAATAAATTAGAGAGAGGCTAACGTGGCTGGTCCTAGAGGAGTGTGGCGATTGACTTGTTGCATGCATTAGTACTAGAGCTAGTAACCTGAGATATTTGAACAGAAGGCAACGTGGCTGCATACTTGAGGAAGTAAGGCACGAAGAGGCAACGTAGTTGCTGTGTTGGCAACGCATGGAAGGATAAGGCATGCAGAACTCATACGTGGACCAGTAGCAAGGTGGCCAGCCCATTAGTGAGTGGCACGTGTGAGAGAGTGAGCCAATGAGAGCAGCTCGTTGCTCTCTGCCTTGGCAGCGAAGGATGCCAGATATTTAGCTCAGCAAAGCGGTTAGATATTTAGCTAGTCCTCCACCCATTGATTCCTATAAATATGAAGGCTACCAGCTGCTGCTGCCGTGCTCTCTCCACACATCAGAGATCATTTAGATCAATAGACCACAGCAAGTCAGGAGTGTGAGAGCTAGAAATCAGAGGATGAAAGAGGGTGGCCAATGAAGAAATTAGGCATGCATGTGTGCAGTATGTTTTGGAGGATTCGTCAGAGTATTGTTTGCTAGCTACGGCATAACTAATTGAGGCAAGTGGATACTTTCCTGATCCCTAAACCCTTGATTCTTGCAAGTGGATATTTTGCTAATCTCTTGTATCATGCTTTGCTGATCTCTTGATTCCTGCTAGTAGTAGTGTTACTACTTCTAGTTCTATCATGTTGATGTTGCTTTATCCTTGTGGTGCTGGACCATACTCCGGCTGATCTCTTTGTTGATTATGAGATGATATTGTTGATATTATCTCTTCCTTGCTCATGGTGCCATTAGATGGATGGCATCTCCTGATGTTCGTTGTTAGGCATGATGTCACCCGAGATAAATGTGCGATGACAAGAGAGAGGTCATCATGATTAAGTTTGACTCACGCGCAGACGTGAGAGTTGATATCTCGACTTCATATGTCTAACCTCTATATTGTCCATCTGACAAAATCCTTTCTCCGTATTGGTGTCACGACTGCAACCATATTGTACCGGTCACAGTTCTGGTATGGGACAGTCTGAGCTCTCCGTGAGGGGCGGCCCTTGAATGGAAAGTGTCGGTGATGGATCCGTAGGAGCGACCGACATCGAGTAGGTCAAGGTGTCCGGTGTCTGAGCGGGAAAAAGGGCTCTGCTCGTTCTGGAGCCTGTGTGGTTCTGGTCGAGGCTGTTGACGTCGGAGTACCCCTCTTAAGAGTGTAAAAGCGTGAATATTCACCCCTGTGAGTCCCGGGTAGGGAACCTTGCTGTCATGTGTGATGCCGATACATTTCCTTGACAATCCATTAAATCCAGTTCCTCCGATATTTTGTTATCCATATTTATCCAGCTTCGTTGTTATTACTGTATTTAATCCTGCGTTGTCTCCTGTTATATAGTATTGTATCTGCTTGCTGAGTATGATTTATCATACTCACCCTTGCTTCTTCTGTTTTTGTTGTCTTCAGAGTTCGCAGCGAAAGCCGTAGTCATCCGAGGAGTAGGCTGAACCAGTGGGCGGGAACGACTAGAGAATCTAATTATCTTGTAAATGTAATAATCTTGTAAAAATGAGTAGATGAGCTGTTGAGATCCACTGTGCTGGTTTATCATGATTCTCTACACCTTGCGCGTTTATAGACTTTTGGGTCTATAGGCGCGCGGCGGCTATCATTCTACCGGGCCGGGTCTCGGGGCGTGACAGTTAAAGTGGTATCAGAGCTCAAGGTTAGGACACGTGGGGCCAGATGGGTAGATCGTTAGTTAGACTTTGCGACTAACTTTTGATGCATGTTTGCTTGTGCTAATATTTCGATGTGTTTGTTTGATTTGTGTGGTTTGATTGCATGACAAAATTCCTTTTGGTTTTGGTTTTTTTTCAAAATCTTGCTTTTGAAAAAGAAAAAAAAAGTTTTTGTTTAGAGGAATTTCGGGGACGAAATTCTTATAAGGTGGGGAGGATGTAATACCCTGAATTTTGAGGTTATTAATTAATTTAGATAAAATTATTTTCAGCTCTTAATTATTTTGGTTGTGCTAAGCTATAGTATTTTCGGTTGGGAGTTAATTTCTTGCATGCATGCATCGATGAAGCTAGGTAGCAACAGTACGTGCATGCATAGATAATCTCCCATGCATGACTAGTGGTACTAGTATGTGAGAGAATAAATTAGAGAGAGGCTAACGTGGCTGGTCCTAGAGGAGTGTGGCGATTGACTTGTTTGTGGCTTTGTGCATGCATTAGTACTAGAGCTAGTAACCTGAGATATTTGAACAGAAGGCAACGTGGCTGCATACTTGAGGAAGTAAGGCACGAAGAGGCAACGTAGTTGCTGTGTTGGCAACGCATGGAAGGATAAGGCATGCAGAACTCATACGTGGACCAGTAGCAAGGTGGCCAGCCCATTAGTGAGTGGCACGTGTGAGAGAGTGAGCCAATGAGAGCAGCTCGTTGCTCTCTGCCTTGGCAGCGAAGGATGCCAGATATTTAGCTCAGCAAAGCGGTTAGATATTTAGCTAGTCCTCCACCCATTGATTCCTATAAATATGAAGGCTACCAGCTGCTGCTGCCGTGCTCTCTCCACACATCAGAGATCATTTAGATCAATAGACCACAGCAAGTCAGGAGTGTGAGAGCTAGAAAGCAGAGGATGAAAGAGGGTGGCCAATGAAGAAATTAGGCATGCATGTGTGCAGTATGTTTTGGAGGATTCGTCAGAGTATTGTTTGCTAGCTACGGCATAACTAATTGAGGCAAGTGGATACTTTCCTGATCCCTAAACCCTTGATTCTTGCAAGTGGATATTTTGCTAATCTCTTGTATCATGCTTTGCTGATCTCTTGATTCCTGCTAGTAGTAGTGTTACTACTTCTAGTTCTATCATGTTGATGTTGCTTTATCCTTGTGGTGCTGGACCATACTCCGGCTGATCTCTTTGTTGATTATGAGATGATATTGTTGATATTATCTCTTCCTTGCTCATGGTGCCATTAGATGGATGGCATCTCCTGATGTTCGTTGTTAGGCATGATGTCACCCGAGATAAATGTGCGATGACAAGAGAGAGGTCATCATGATTAAGTTTGACTCACGCGCAGACGTGAGAGTTGATATCTCGACTTCATATGTCTAACCTCTATATTGTCCATCTGACAAAATCCTTTCTCCGTATTGGTGTCACGACTGCAACCATATTGTACGGTCACAGTTCTGGTATGGGACAGTCTGAGCTCTCCGTGAGGGGCGGCCCTTGAATGGAAAGTGTCGGTGATGGATCCGTAGGAGCGACCGACATCGAGTAGGTCAAGGTGTCCGGTGTCTGAGCGGGAAAAAGGGCTCTGCTCGTTCTGGAGCCTGTGTGGTTCTGGTCGAGGCTGTTGACGTCGGAGTACCCCTCTTAAGAGTGTAAAAGCGTGAATATTCACCCTGTGAGTCCGGGTAGGGAACCTTGCTGTCATGTGTGATGCCGATACATTTCCTTGACAATCCATTAAATCCAGTTCCTCCGATATTTTGTTATCCATATTTATCCAGCTTCGTTGTTTTCCCTTTAAATACAGTTCCGTTATTACTGTATTTAATCCTGCGTTGTCTCCTGTTATATAGTATTGTATCTGCTTCCTGAGTATGATTTATCGTACTCACCCTTGCTTCCTCTGTTTTTGTTGTCTTCAGAGTTCGCAGCGAAAGCCGTAGTCATCCGAGGAGTAGGCTGAACCAGTGGGCGGGAACGACTAGAGAATCTAATTATCTTGTAAATGTAATAATCTTGTAAAAATGAGTAGATGAGCTGTTGAGATCCACTGTGCTGGTTTATCCTGCTTCTCTACGCCTTGCGCGTGTATAGACTTTTGGGTCTATAGGCGCGCGGCGGCTGTCATTCTACCGGGCCGGGTCTCGGGGCGTGACACCAGGAGATGTCAGACACACGACTCCACGCGCCCTCCACCGGTGCTATCTGCACCATCGGAGCGAGGATAAGACGGGGAGGACATTATTCTGATTTTAGAATGTCGCCGCTGCCACACCATCCCTCAGAAGACCTAAAACAACCTTAAAAAGTAACAAAAACCTTCCCACCGAAAAGCGGCCATAGTTGACGTGGGTGTACCCTTCGGGTGCCCCACCATGAGGATACCTGGTACACATACAAGCTAAGACCCACGGACAGGCCTGCCAGCAGTCATCGATCAAAGCCCACGAAGGGGGTCCGAGAAGATGGCGTACGCCCCAAGACTAGTAAACCCTATGTCGGTAGAAACCTACCTTACCTGTAAATCTAATCGGTTGCGAATCCCCGAGACTCAACCTCCTATATAAAGGTTGGGAGGGCCGCCGATCTAGGGTACGCAATACTCAAATCACCAAACCCTAGCGAGATCGCATCTCGCCGGGACGTCATTGTAGCTCCATTGTACACCTCATACATGAATAACCAGACAAGCAGTAAGTAGGGTTACCCTCCGGGGGCCTGAACCTGGGTAAATCTTGCTTGTCAGCCGACGATACTACCAGCGCTACCACGTCTCTCCCCCTTAATCTCAACCCTAGGTACCGAACCATGGATTTGATGTGTTAACACCACATCAATGGTGCACCACACCTCCGAGGCCCCAAGGGCCGGCGGAGGCAGGAGGACCAGTGGCTTTGCCAGAGAGAGGGATAGAACCCTAGATCGCTTTTTTCTAATTTTTTGTTGACAGGGTTCTGAGCTCAAAACATTTTGACTATGATACTATATTGAGTCCATACAGCAGGCCAGCAGCCAACTTAATTTGAAGTCTGAACTGTTGGAGATAGCGAGACAATAAATTCAATATCAGTGGAGACGTTTTGCTCCCGGCCACAAGTGCACCCTCCTATTGAAAAAATTCGAAAATCATACTTATAAGTTTTAAAAAAATCTGAAAATAATCCATGTATAGCCAATGATATATCCCACTAACGTGCAAATTTCAACTTAAAAAACTTTGTATTCTGAGCTACACAAAAATGACAAATGTAGATCTGAGAATGTATATTTTCAAATCATTAAGTTTTACTAGATTTATTATTTTTGTGTTGCCCATAATATAAGGCATCTCAGATTAAAAAAATTACATGTTTGTTGGGATACACCACGTGCTACATCTGGATTTGTTTTCAGATTTTTTTAAACTCAGAAATATGATTTTCTAAATTTTTAAATAAGAGAGATCACTGGTGACCGGAATCACAAAATACTTGCCGATTCAATATACTATACTCTGTCGACTCGTCCACACACTTTCCACGCTCTCCTCTGTCACAAACCAGCATATACCTACTTTGCAATCAAAACAAACGATACAAATAAAGATTCAATGAAAATCGATTGAGTTCCACCAGACCTCCGTCCATGAGAACATACAGGAATTGTAAAACGAATGTCAGTCGTCACACCTCGGTCCCGTAGTAAGAAATTGAAAAGGGAGCAAAACGAAGCGTCGTTGCGACTTTTATGGTGGAGTTGAACCGATTGTAACGCTCCAATCACAGACCTCGCGTGCAGCCGCTCTGCCTTCACAGTTCAAATCAAAGCTCTACTTAATCTCTTACCTTCACAGTACACAGTACACACACAACTTTTCCCTTCTGAAACCTCTCCACCCTCTCAGCCATGGCTGACTGGTCCTCGCTGCCGACCGACCTCCTCACCCGCATTGCCGACTGCCTCCTCGCCACCAACGACGTGGACTGCTACATGGACTTTCGGGCCGTCTGCGCCAACTGGCGCTCCTCCACGGAGGATCCCAAGAAGTCCTCTGAACTCCGCTTCCGCCCGCGCCGGTGGATCGTCATCGACGAGGTCTTCCAGACCGACGCGCGCCTCATGGTGAACACCCTCAGCGGGCGTGTCGTTCGCAAAGAGCTGCCTCTGCTCCGCAGGTTCTGTGTAGTCGCCACTACCCACGGTGGCTTCTTCGTGCTCGCGGGGAGAGAGCCCCCTCATGCCGCGTGCGTCCTCAACCCTCTTACCGGCCACCTGATTCGCTTCAATGCGCCTGTGCCGTCCGAGGTGGATGTCTCTGCTGCTGTTGTCGGATCTTCGCCCACCATCATTGTGCTTTCTGACAGAGGTTGGATGCACCACCTGGCTCATCCTGACAGTGAATCGTTCACTAAGCATGTGGACGTTGAGGAGGAGTACCGTGTATGTGACACATATCCAATGAATCGTCTGGCCTTCATAGGTGGTATGTACGCTAGCGGCGGGAGGGGATCAGTGGCGCCGATTTCAGTTGGTTTTGCTAGGAAGATCTCCGATTTGATGAGGATGCTTGCCGTTGAACCTCCCAAGGTGTGTCCTACATTGCTACTTATAGACCGTTGCTTCATTGTGGAATTCGATGGAAAGGTGTTTATTATTTTTAACCTACAACATCACATGGTGGTCTACAAGCTGGACACTGATAATGAAGTGCTTGAGCCTGTGAAGAGCATCGGCAGCCTTGCCATATTTGCCGGTTATCGTCGGTGCTTCATTGTTGATTCAGATAAGTTCCCTTCCATTGGCCCCAACTGCATCTACTACGTGGAATCCGCAGATTCGTGTCCTGGCATCTACAAGTATGACCTCAAGGCGGAGATAAAAGAATGGCTGTCTGAAGCCATAGATTCCTTTAAGATACCTGCAAGTTTTACCCCGGGTATACGTTATCAATGGAAATCAGTATCGAAGGACACTTCTTTGAACTGCCCAACTCCACCTTTCACGTTCATTCAGCTTCTCTCCAGCTACACAACCAATGTCCGGCCATCCGAACTAGAGGTTGAAGATACATGTCGATATTGGTCTGATAGTTCCGACGATGAGTTTCGGTATTGCCTTGGCGATGACGATTTGTTTTATTGAAAACTGTTCTCGTCAGGGATGTGAGCGATTATCGTTTGGCTACCTAATCTTCCTGGTTGATTTTTTTTGCTATATCTTGTTCTGCTCAAGAATATGTTCAATCTAGTTATTGCCTAACATCATGTGGTACCAATGCTCTTTGATGTTTCGTGACTGAAGTTTGGCTTCATTTCTTAATATAGGCATGGAATAATTGATGCAAAGTGCATATATGACTAGCTATATGAGAAAATGTATGAATCTTTTTCTTTGAATATATATTATCCTCAATTTCGTGGATGACCTGAGACCGCTTAAATTTCTTAGAAATATATTCTCAAGAAAAACCTAGGCAAACAATTTTCTTAAGAAAATAGCTAGCGTGGTGGTCAAGAGGATACCTCTCCAGGGCAGGCTGGAAAGCCACCCGGAAGGTTTATCAATGACGGGCGCTGGTTAACGCCCATCAAAAGGGATTCTTATCCAGTAACAATTTTTCACAACCGTCAACCGCCACTGAGACCCTCACACGAAGAGTGCAAAAACCCATCTGTTAATGTGTTCTGCCTGTGAGATGTGGATTTTTCCTAGAAATTTAAGCCAAGTGGCATTTCGCCGGGACAATAGGTATAAATATACTACATATACAATGACATATACTTATGTTCACAATTCATAGGTGGACACGCACAGATCGTGGTGGTCACAACCTCAGGAAGGTGTATATCCGGCCTGGTTTCGACACCTGGGTCCCGCATATACTACATATACAATGACATATACTTACGTTCACAATTCATAGATAATTATTGTTTTCCCGAAAAGGAGAGCGGAGTCCGGCCTCTGCATCAATGGACGCACATAGGCTCATTTATCGTAGCATTATTCAAATTTAGAGTTTACATTTGACAAATCGCTAAAAGTGCCAGAAGCAGAACAGCCAGAGGTAAAATAAAGTACAAGTAGCCTATGCATCATGTAGACTAGATGAAGCGAGCCGCTAGGTAATATGGTTGTAGATATCCAATGCGGCCCTCTTCTGGTTAGTTAAAACAACATAATTGAAATGTTATTATGAAAACCCTGACAGTGGTCCCCACTGGCCAGTGACATGCATTTAAATGAATCGCTTCGCGCCAGACGGAAATACGTGTCTCCCGTGTGAAAGCGTACTCCTTTAAATGGACTATTCTGAAAAAGAAAACATAATATGAACCCAGCTTTAAAAGCTATATATATCACTCGTATTTAATCCAAGTCGGTTGGTTCTTTTTGCACTGGCTTGGATATTAAATTATCTATCCAATGGAACTTGAATAACTAGATATGGAGAACATTTATTTTAGAAATAATTTAATACTCTAATAAGGGTTTTGAACACATGATTTCTTTATTTTCTAGAAGAAAACCTCAATAAGGAAGTGGAAAAAAATATTGTTTTGAGCTCAACCCTTGCTGAAGCCCGAAGACAAGACCCCAACACCTTCTCTGACCTTTTTGAATGATTCACGTACTGTTTGTATTTTTTATTATTGTTTGCCTATTAAATGTGGCTCTCTCATTATATCATGTCATGTGCATTTTACAAGTATTTATTTACATGCAATGTTTTGATATATGTTTTTATACCGTATTTACTTTATTGAATGCGCTATTGCTTCTTGGGGCTGTCGGGATATATACCAAATGGGTATCCTCACGGAGTGGTCTTAAGCCGGCCTGCGAGGGTGGCCTATGGGTGGCAAAGCTGCATTTTTTCGGGGGCCTAGTAGGCCGAAGCGCATGACGAAGGAGAATCCGGCTTCTGAAAGACAAGACGAAGGCCTGCATCTAGAAGAATTGAGGAACAAGGCGGTGTTGGCCGTAGTATTTGTCTAGGTTTCCACCTTCCATGTAAGCCCGAGGTCTGGCCACTTATATAAGCCAGTCTACGGGAAAAAACCTTAGGGTTAAGCTCTCATACACAATCTCATTGTAACATGTACAAAGGTTTACTCTCTCTTGTTTCTCCGTAGCATTATTTGCTTTGGTGGGATTGATAATGTTGACTAAATTTTTCCAGGAAATAATGTTGACTACATTTTTACGTATGAACAATGTTGATAAAACAATTGCATTGCCAAGGTTTTTTTTTAGTGGTGGAGATAGCTTTATTATCTTAGAACGACAATCTATCTCTATTTTCTAAATAGCTGGATTTGTTAGTTCAGTAAAGGAAGTAAATATTAAAGTGAATTTTTTAGACGAATGGAAAAATCCTAATAAAACTGAATTACATCAAAGGTTTATATAGGTTAAAAAAAGGTTTAGCAGTATTTTGTGTGCTTCCTTTTTAACTTGCAAAACATAGCTGGCTAAGCCCAGCCCAAGTCCATTCATGCCGTGAGCCCAAGGTCACCATAGCCCCTCTCGACCTCTCGTTCTTTTGCTCAAAGAAAAACAAAATCTTCTATCGATTCTGAGATTGAATCCCCACCGGCGACCATGGCGGAGGCTTCCAGAGCAGGAGCGTCGCATCTCCGCCGCGACCTCCCGGAGGAGATTGTCATCTGGGAGATCCTGGTCCGCCTGCCCCCCAAATCCCTCTTCCGCTGCCGCGCCGTCTGCCGCTCCTGGCGCCGCGCCACCTCCACCCGCCCCTTCCTTCTGGCCCAGCACGGCCGCCAGCCCAGCCTCCCTATCATCTCCAGCTGCGAAGACGGAAGCTCCAGCTACGAAGACTTCCTCTCCTTCGATCACCGGGCCGCCGATACACAGCTCCATACCGTCGCCCGGCTTGACGCCTCCTTCAATCTGGAGGCCTCCTGCGACGGCCTCTTCGTCCTCTCCAAGCGTGGAACGACTGGCTTCTGCGTCTGCAATCCGGTCAGTCGTGAGCATGCTCCCGTCGGGACACCATGGGACTTCAGTATATTCAGTGTCCTGGGGATGTATTTGCACCGCCCTACCGGCGAGTACCGGCTGCTACTGCACCGGGACTCGATTGTTGGACCTCTGCTTCCCAAAGGTACAACTGGATGCTATGTCTTCTCGTTGGGCTCCGACCAGCCACCGAGGTACATCGGTGGTCCGGATGCAGCGTCGCGGTTGCAATTCGACACACCTGCCATGGTCCGTGATAGCCTACATTGGTACCCGATGCAACATCAGGGCGAAAGCAGACTGATATTGGTATTTAACACCACAGCCGAGTCGTTCAGGCACATGCGTGCTCCAGTTGGTCCTACAAGTATCTTTGAGATGGATGACAAACTTGTCACCTGTAGCTATAACGATGACATGGAAGCTGTTGATATATGGGTGTTGCAGAACTATGAAGGCGAGGTTTGGAAGTATAAGTACGGGGTCAAATTGCCGATCAAAGAAATCAGGGGAAATTTGGGTGCTGGAATGACGATGCATATGGGACCATTGTGTCGGTGGATGGCGACGTCCTCTTTCTGGTCAGTCTTGGCGGGTCGATGTTTTATGTCGACACTGATGGCAAACTGGTTGACAGCTTCCATCGTGATGGCCAACATATCTGTGCTTGTGACATTCGGCTCAAGCAAACTCTTGTTCCACATAACTTTTTCGCGACACTTGAAGGTTTTGATATGAATGCTTCACCTTTCCTCTAACGGCTGCTGAGCTAGGTGGTTCTTCTCATCGGCCTAGCTGTCAGATCCTCATGAGTTGCAATATAAATGAATTGGATCAAGTATGACCCTGCGAGCTTCTTCTTTTTTGCATTGATGTGTATAAACTATGATACAAGTCTATGACTACTATGTGGTTGCATGAGATTTATGATTTGTTGCTGCTAAAATTACCAAGTCATTTTGCTCTGCTTTTGGAATACTTGCTGACTGATCTGTCTCATGTCTCTACTTTCTTGGGCTGAGGGATCTCAGTAGTAGTACTGAATTGTTAGCAATTGATACGCCTTATGCCCCTATTCATTGAACTAAGGAATTGAGTTTGCTTTATTTTATTTATCTACTGTTTTTTATTATTACTCGGTTATTTGCAATCTATATGCTCATATCCCTGTTCCTTGAGCAGAAGAATTAGTTTACCTTTTTAGCTAGTGATCTTCTTAATAGTCAATTTTTTGCCTGTTTCTCTACCCTTTGTTGTACACGATGATGAAAAGAGGGAAGATTTCCTCTATGTTGACTTGCAAATGCATCGGATTTTTAGAAGACGGTGGGATCACTACTTGTTAATTTAAATGGAAAAGCTCTGTTATAATTTAAAAAAATCACGACTCCATTGCATATGGTTAGGTAGATCTTGTGGACACTAGTTAGCTCATTGTTATAGCGAGTATGGGGCATGGTTATGTCTGTCGTTCCAAGGACTTTTAGTATTCTTGTAGAGAAGACTAGTACTGCCACCTGAAAATTCTAGGAGTACATTTCTGTGCTTCCATCCTGACAAAGTTTTGATGTTGCATTATTTGGGATGATCTCTTGTTACTTCATTGTACCTGCTAACCATGTTAAGGGTTAATGCTTCATGGGATGTAATAAGCACATAGAAGGTTTGTCATGATCAGGCTAGGGTCTCACCTTGTGTTCATGTCTGAAGCAGAAGCAGGGACGAGCACCAGGCCAATTGTGTGCCGATACAGTTGTCAAAGGAAGCGCTCTGATCATTCGTTACTACATAATGTAATATGCGCCATTGAATAATGTAATACGGGACATTGCAGTGTACGTAAGTGCTCACATTTAGGCTTGCGGGACAAATGAGCTCTGCGCTGCATCCTGTATTAGCCATTGCAATGCAACCAACCTGAACATCTATAAAAACCTTTTTGTGTGTGCTTCCATCCTGACACCGTTCTTTTCTGTTGCATCGTTTGAAATGATCTCCTATTGTTTCACTTTACCTGCTAACCATGTTAAGGGTCAGTGCTCTATGTGATGTTCCATCTTAACATAAGTCCAAGAAACAAAACTGTATGTCTTGAACAGGACAGCACCATAACAATTGTGTGACTTTGTTAAAAAAAAAGTGTGACAGTACAGTTGCAGAAGTAAGCACTCTGATCATTTGTTACTTGCTAACATCTCAAATTCTCAAGTACTAAATTTATGTGACCAATAACTCAAGCACTCAGATCAAGAAACAAAATGTATACAAATTATTGAGCACAAAATGGTTTGCCAAGGTCTGGCTCAGGTCCGAGATTGTGTTCATGTCTCAAGTAGGACATCACCAGGCCAATTGTGTGACAGTACAACTGTACAATTAAGTTGAAAGTCAGTTAATCATTTTCTTCACAATGTAAAAGTAAGTTCATCGTCCAGATTTATTGATCCAACGCGTGTGTCTGCGATATGAAACTGACCACCGAGAAGTTTATTCACCTGAAACTATAGTTGGAACGTGTCCTTGTAAGGCAAAAAGTAAACAAAGAATTGAGAGCAGTAGTTGGAACATAAACCACTGGGTGAGGGGATGAGGTGATCCATGGAACCGGCAGTTGCTTCACACATATACTAGTTCTCGCTGTCACCAATGATTTCTTCACCTCGAAGAACTGCTGCGTCAAGTCTTGGGTTGTTCCCTGAAGCCGGATTGTGTCCTGATTGAGTTCTAATTCTCGGATCTACTCGCTCCGCATCGTCTTCGCCTTAGGTGTTTTTACTTTGACCGCTAATTTGACCAACAATACATTTGTGACTTGTGATAAAAAAGATATACCATTAAAAAATTTAATTCAAGTTTTGGTGGTGTCGGTGCCTAGTTATGTTGGAAGAAAATCAGTAGTACACGAACAGAGCAGGCGTCTTATAAAAGGGAACGGATGGAGTATGTTTTATCTGCATGTGTGTCAATCTTCTGTTGCTGCCCATCTGGCCTCTATCTCTGTCTGATTCAAATTTTATTTTTTCAGCAGGTATAGTTTCAGTTCCCTTCATTAATTCAACGCAGGAAAGAACTATATGCAATGTTGAATTCTACAGGCACTGCAAGGTTTTGGCTGTCATATGCATCTCTCTCTCAGAAACATAGTACAGGGCAGAGGTCAGTCTCTTCTAAAATCAACTCCTAAACTTACCAATCTTTTAAGTTTTTTGTCCTGCTGCCTTGGCGTGCGCGCAGATACAGAAGCATTTTGTCAGATAAGCAATTTGATCAAAAGCATTGCAAATTGGAACTGAATCCAGCGCAACAACCTAAGCTTGCAGATTTGCAAATACAGACAGAAGAACCTACTCGGGATTCATTGTATCCAAGCAAGCATGTAATAAGATTTTTAACCAACAATGAAAGACAATGTTGCACTCACGATCGACTTCGGTTCAAAATCAAACACAGCAAGCTTAGGAGTCTGTTCTGAATTCGAAAAACAAGCTAACAACGACACTTAAAAGCAACGGACAACTGACATGATGTCAAATCTAATCGAACACGGCCAGCTTCTGGTACTCGTCGCCGGCGATGGCCTCCTTCATGATGGCCTCGGGGCTGACCACGCCGTCGTTCTGCAGGAAGATCTTGAGGAAGTTCTTGGAGAAGCCGCTCACCATGGCGCACCCCGGCTGGGTGGACGTCACGGGCGTGGACTTGGAGTCGCTCAGGTTCCAGAACACCACCTGCGGCACCACGTCGCCGTAGCCGGCGTCCGTGAACTTGCGGCAGATCACATTGTAGTCCGTGTCCCAGGACCCGGACCCGTAGGCCTGGCCGCCGTAGTAGCCCCTCCCGGACGCCTGGTCGAACTCCATGTCGCTGTAGACGAACACGGTCCTGATCATCTTCTCAGGCGCCAGCCGGGCCTCAGTCGCCGTGCGGAGGATCTGGTCGAACACCCCCTGGAAGTTGGTGCTCCCGTGCCACTCGAGGCGCTTCACGAACTTCATCTTCTCGCGCAGGGTCGTTCCCTTGATCACGTGTATGGACGGCCGAGTGTGGAACGTGATCACCTTGCCGGCCCACGGCGCGTCGCTCAGCTCCGACGTGAGCACGCCCAGCGCGATACACACCTCCATCGGGGTGCCCTCCATGCTCCCGGACACGTCGCAGACGGAGATGCAGTTGCTGAGCGACCCCTTGGCGCGGAGGTCGTCCACCATGCGGCGCCACTGCAGCTCCGACACCTCGTCGTGCTCGCCGCGGTAGGCGGGCGCCGCGATCTCGTGCGGCAGGAGCGCGCCCGCCGCGATCTTGGCCTTGCCGGCCTCCACGTCCTCGAGGTACTTGTCGAAGCGCTCCTCGTCGTGCTTCTTGAACTGGGCCTTGTAGCGCCTCATGGCGACGGAGGCGACGCGCGCGTACGGGAGCTCGTCCCACCTGCCGGCGCTCATGTACACCTCCGGGAGCTCGAGGACCTTGCGCAGCGGCACGAGCACCTCGCGGCGCAGGCGGTGGAGGGCGCGGTAGGTGTACTGGTCGTCTGTGAGCGCGGCGTACTCGGGGTCCGAGTCGCGCGGGAAGAGGCGGCGGGCGATGGCCTCGCAGAGCAGCGTGTTGCGGTCGAAGGACGAGCCCGGCGTGGGGCACCACTTGGCGGCGAGCCCGATCTTCCTCCTCTTCTTCTTCTTGCCCATCTGCTCCATGTCGGAGGCGAGGAGGTCGGCGAAGAACTCCGCGACGGCGTCGAACAGGTAGCGGTAGGCGCCGTCGCCGTAGTATGTCTCGAGCGACTGCACGGCGAGCTTGGCCACCTTGCGGGTCTTCTTCGACATGGCCCTCGGCTTGCTCTTCTTCTGCTGATCCACCTCCATCGCCTCCGCGACCTCCGGGGCGGTCTCGACCTCCATGGCCGTCGTGGCGCCCTTGGTCTTGGAGAGCGCGGCGGAGAGGTAGTCGCCGAAGGTGGCCTTGGTCGACACAGCAGCAATAGCCTTCTCCGCCTCACGAGCGCGCTTCCTGCCAGCAAGCCTGTCGCGGAGGCCCTCTCTCTGCTTCCCAAAGTCCTTCTCCTTCCTGCGCGTCTTCTCCGCCTTGGCATTCTCCCGGGCGACCTTGCGCACGTCGGGACCATGTATGAGCCGGAACAGCAGCTCGGGGAAGTCCTTGAGGTAGCCAAACTCGGCGAGCGCGGCGACGTTGCAGGCGAGCGTCTTGGGGTGCTCGGCGTGCATCCAGAGCGCAGCGGCGTAGAAGCCCTCCCTGTCGGACTTGCCGGTGCCGCGGACGCCGCGGAGGTTGCAGGCGAGCTTGAGCGTGGTGAGCGAGTCGTGCGCCCAGGCGAGCCGGAGGAGCTCGCGCACTCGCTCGGCAGGAGTGTCGGGGACCACCTGGAAGAAGAAGTCGAGGCAGGGGTTCCCCGAGCCCGAGTAGGTCGCGGAGCAGTTCTCCGTGAGCGCGCGGCGGGGCTTGAGCGCGGCCTTGATGTCTGCCGCGGAGGGCGCGTTGAAGGCCGCGTCGAGGAGGTCGAGGAAGGGGTGCGAGGATGGGGTGGGGGCGGAGGAGGAGGTGGCGGTTGGGCGCGCGCCGCGGATCACGGGTGGGCCGAGGAGGAGGGGCGCGGCGGAGGAGGATGAGGTTTCCGTCGTCGCCATGGCTGAGCTAGGGTTTTGGGTTTGGGGAATCGAGGTGATCGATTGATTTGGTTTCGATCGGCTCGATCTGATTTCGTGAGGATTGATTTGGTTTCGTGCGCTTGGTTATATGGGTGGGAGGAAGGAGGAGCTGCGTGCGTGGATCCGACCCTTGTACGAACCGACATGGCGATTGGACGGCACCGATTCGATTTGATCTCCGCCTTCGGTGCTTCTAAACCGACATACTAGTAGCTTCCATTAATTATGCGTGGTTAATTCCTGCTGTCGATTTTTTCTTAATTATCACTTCTGTTAAAACCTTGCTTAACTGAACCAGGGACATCCAGTTGGGCTAATCTTTCAACTGAATTTTGGTTATTTATTGATGGATTCCAAAGCATATTTTAATTTTCTACACAAATTGGACCAAATTCATAATAAGCTAAAAAATCCAAAATTTGATTAATTTTTTATAAAATTCGATAAGTTTTTGTCCAAATGATCCCGATAGATTTTCCAAAATTTCAAAAGTTTCGGTGGACTCAAAGTATAATCAATCAGAAGTTCCAAGCTCCGGCTCTGAAAGACGGGTGAGGCAAGCGTCTGACTGGAGAGGATGACATTATTCCCATGTTCTCATAGGTGCTAGAAGGTAGAAGCACATGAACATGAATCTGGAGGGATGCCGTGGTGGGGATCAACTTAGTGGCATCCCAAGATGAGAATCTGCGGTTTAGATGTCCACGAGATAAAGTGGCATCTGTGATCTGACGCATCGACAAGGCCACGAAATAGTTTGAAAATATCGTATATGCACATCCATGCTCGGTTAATAGAAAATTCAAAAAAAAAATCATACATGGTCCAGTCATAAGGAAATGTCCTACTCCATAAACCTCAAAACTCAAGAACAACTAGATCGAAACACGTTTTCGGTTGACTAGACGGACGCGATGTGTAGAAAATAACGTGTGTGTATCAGCTCATATTATTTATTTTTTGAATAATGGACTTATTGATTCCATGTTTATTCGAGTAGCCGTTTGAACGTGAATATTGTAGAGGTTTTACTTTGCGAAAATGTGAATATTGTGCACGGACACTAAACGCTGCACGAGGGAACGTGTTTCGTGTTTGCTTATTCCAAAAAAAAAATTAGGGGGGTTTGCTTATTCCAAATGGGAGGGAACGTTTATGTACGGGCTGATTCGCGTGCTCTGTTCCTTGTTTCTGTTCCCGTGGACAGCAGGAGACAGCTGGCTCGGATGCTCGGGTCACCGTTCGTTTGAACCGACGTAGTCATCGGACGAACGAGATGGAGGGGTGCACGCGGGTAACACTCCATAGGATCGTTTGCGCATCGCCATCTGAAGAACGCTCTGCATCTGCATGCATGGCCAGATTCTCACACAGTGGGCTTAGCAAACAAGAACAGACATAATTCTCCAAATCAAATGATAAATTTTAAACTGTGGAAATGTCTGTACGAGCGAGGTCATTCACACAGAGATAGTATCTACTCCCTCCGTTCCAGCGAATAAAATATGTGAATAACTAGATGATATAATGTCAAGCATGCTCATTCAGGTGAGTGACTAATTTGAAGGTGTGGGTAAGAGAATGTCCGATTCACCCTGGATCTGATTTCGGCCCATAAGTATGAACGGTGGGTACGCAAACATGTTTTTTGTGTGAAAAGAATCCTGACATTAAAAGAAACATCGAACCGTACAAAACAACTCAACAAAAACGAAATTTATAATGAGATCCTTGAGATGCCCAAACATGTTCACTTAAGGGAGTGACTAATTTGGTATGTAATTAAATTAATCTTCAGTCAAGTGAAGTCATTATCAAGCATGTTGCAACTCATGACTAGCCCAAGCCCCGAAAAATGAAAGCATTGCAACGGTCTGGAGTATTTCTCTTAGTTACAAGATAGGTTGCAACTCATATCTAGCACAAATAATGAAGCAGTACAACGGTATAAGATTTGAATATTTAAGCTAATTATCGATGGACTAAGAAGTAGCCAAGCCGTTCATTTAAGTCCATCTATATATAAGACATGTGGATTTTTCTTATGTTTAAATGGTCGAACTTGAATTACGAGAACTCACATCACTTAATGAAAACTCAAGGGGCTTCTTAGGGGAAGCCCATTGTCTAGAAAAAGAACACTCTTAAGCGACTTTTGTTTAGCAAAATTGTTTACAATAGAACAATTTTAAGCAAAACAAGTTCGTTTAGTTCAATCGAAAGAGATGATGTTCGTATTGGACTTGTCAAGAGAAAAAAAATAAGCAATGCTAGTATGTAGGAAGTTAAAGTCCTATATGAAAGAGTATATTCATGTAGAAGAGAAACTTAAAAAATGTTTGTACTCACGAAGGTTACTCCATATATTCATGTAAAAGTATCTAGAATTGTGATGGTCACTGTAAACAATTTCATGACTGACAGGAATAAGTAGCTTTTATTTACAAATGAATCAAAAAAAATTCCGTACAATAGTGAAACAAACTTTTTTACCATGCATAATTAGGTGTACATGCATGTCGGTTTGCAACGCAAGGACCCATGCGACGAGCGCAAGGATTCACTCCATATGCCAGAGTGCTAATGTACTCCAGCTCCACTTACGCTCGGGGCGGCAGAGTGCTGCTAAATTGGAAATGACGGATGCATGGATACCTGCAGAGAGGATCGTGCTTTTGATCCTAAGCCTTTGTTTGGTTAATCCATGCACCATGTGGATTGGAGTGGATTGGAGGGGAATTTGACTTAGATAGGATTTAATCCCCCTCAATCTATGCTAATCCTGGCCATCACTCATGAAATCGAACAAGCGCTAAGGAGGGAAATATTATCGCATTGGGAGGGATACGCCTAGCTGCGAATCCATATCAACTCACTACACCGATATCTACTTCCTCTTCAAGTTGTTGGTAACGATCTAGACCTAACCTTTTACTTGTACCTTCATAAATTGATCTTAGGCATGATCATGTAGGACGGAAAATCTGTTTTCCATACACGAATCCCTACAAACTCTTGTGAGCTCAGCTCAAAAACATAGCATCAGCAATCTCACATCATGCCTAAATCACACAGTCGTCTCAAACACCGGGCATAGGGTTTACTAATAACTTTTTCACAATGTCACCTCGTCCCCTAACTACAATCCTGACACCCATATTATTTGATCAGCTGATCACGTGCCTCCTGGAACTCCCAATGCACACAAACACGCAAGCACCCCCGCTTTATGTTGTTATTTCATAGCGAGATTCAATTTTATGTCCAACTATTATGCAGACCTGACGCAAGTTAAAATAAACCCTTGTCATCTATTTGTACTAAACATTTTTACTTTGAAATAATATCTATGTATTTTTGGTACGAAAGTCAATAGTTTATCTTAGATAGTATTATGAGAAAATTCAACCAACAATTATAATGTAATCATGCACATTAAGGTACATATTTTTCATACAGTTATACTATTTATCATTATAGAGTCATTCCCATTCCCTTTAGCTAAACTGAAACTTCATTTTATAAACAAAGAAAATATTTCTAAAATTTACTTGGCAATATTTATGGAATATTTTGTTGTGATGGATTTACTCTAAATCTAAGCATACAAAGGTATCAAGTTTCTCTAAATTTAATTTCTACCTTCAAGTATAGACATTGCATTTTATAAGCATATTTGTCATTGTTATCCTCAAATATATAGAAAACTTGGTAGAGTATCTTAGAGTGTACAAGTCTAACAAATAATATGATTAAATTTTTAGACTATAAGTGAGAGTCAAAGATGTCGGCTAGAGAGAGAGTGAATAGGTGATACATTCAATCCGGATTATCGAATTGCAGTATGCAGCTTTTTCCCCTATGAGACACGGGGTTTATCGAACCAGAAAGTATTCGCTTGGCAAGGAAATGTTATCAAGTTCAAGAAAGTTCTCTTAGTGGTATTTGTTCTACTCGACCAGACTTGTTTGCTCGAGGTAACTCATGAACACCCACTGAAACCAAAATAAGACTCTCAATTGAACTATTTCTTTTTCATTGACTTTAAAAAAATTGCAACTTATTAGTAAAGAGACCAGACCGGTAGCTCCAACGGGGCGCCCATTGAGGTGCCAGACGACGAGCCGCTGGCTGAGGTGACGATCACCGTGGGCCACAGCGGCCTGCGCAGGGGTACATGCGTGCTCCAACACGTCATCTTGCCGTGCCAGAAGCGGGCCGAGCTCGCCGACGAAGATGTGGTTACCGCTACGGAAGCGGTGGCGGAAGGCGAAGAAGGTGCGGAGGCCCGCCTTGAAGCCGCAGAGGAGGAGTCTGATCGATTTCACGTGGACGGTGCGCAAGTCGATGACTCTGTACCACCTCGGCTTCGAGTAGTGAAGTCCGGCGGTGAAGAAGAAGGCGAGTTGCGTGACCGGTGAAGAAGAATACCACCGGTGAAGCACATCGAGCTCGCCTTCGTATCTATGTTTAGTTTAGTTTATAATGTTTGTACTTATCTGAACCTATGTGATGTGAACTATGTTTGTACTTATCTGAACCTATGTGATCTGAAATGTGTGTGATGATCTCCGGACAAATTGTAGTCGCGAACTTCTTTTTGAATTTTCAGTCTAGAGTTTGCCTATATATATGCTAGCGATGCTCTTAAGCATGACCGACATAGGTTATTTAGTATCTTTAACTTACCAATTAATCGAATCTCTTTTTACTCCGCATAATTAATTGTGCATCCATGTCGGTTTGCAACACAAGGCCCACGGGACGAGGCTAAACCGGATCTCCACCGTCGATTCGCCAAGTCGGTTCAAACAATGGCCCAGATCCACGCACGCAACGGCGCAGCTCCTCCTATAACCAGGGAACGAACCAAACCAGGCCGCCACCAAATCAGATCGATCGAGAAACCCAAACCAATCCGTCCTCTAAACCCCACCGTCCCGCCGCATCCAGCCATGGCTCCCGCGATCGCGCTCGTCGGCCCTCCCGCCGCCATCGTCGACACCGAGATGCCGGACGCCGCCGTCGCCAAGCCAAAGCCGCCAAGGCATGGAACACCCCTGCCAATCCGGTAGTGCGCCACGAGTTCCCCGACTGCATCTTCTCCGACGGCTCGGTCTTCTCGCGCTCGCGGGCTGCGAGGAAGGCGCCTCCTCCATCCGGGCTCCCGCTCGCCTACGCCTCCTCGGGCGACCCTTCGTCGACTTCTTCTTCCAGGTCGTACCCGGCGCCACCACCGACGCCGACGTGGCCTCGCTCCTCAGCGTCGCCTGGGGCCACGACGCGCGCACGGCCTCCGCCTCGTCTGCCACCTCCGCGGCGTCCGCGGCCTCGGCAAGTCCGACCGGGACGGCTTCTACGCCGCCGCGCTCTGGATGCACGCCAACCACCCGCGCACGCTCGCCGCCAACCTCGCCGCCTTCGCCAAGTTCGGCTGCTTCAAGGACCTCCTCGAGGTCGTATACCGCGTCCTCCACGGCCGCCGCGACGAGGATGAGAGCGAGGCCGAGCCCCGCCGCGCCGGCTCCAAGCGCAAGGCGTGCGCCGAGGCGAAGCGCCGGAAGGAGGCGGAGCACGCGCAGGTGACGCTCGCCCGCTACGACTCGGACGAGAGCTTCCGCCTCCTCTACGACGGCGTCGCCGACCTCTTCGCGGGCTGCTCAAGTCCGACCTCGAGTACCTGCGCAGCGCGGGGGTTCAAGTCGCCAGGATCAGCCTCGCCGCCAAGTGGTGCCCGTCGCTCCGCTCCTCGTACGACCGCTCGACGCTCATGTGCGAGGCCATCGCGCGCCGCATCTTCCCGCGCGACTCGAGCCCGGAGTACCTCGCCATGGCCGACAAGCACTACGCGTATGACGTCCGCAACCGTCTCCGCCGCGAGGTGCTCGTGCCGCTGCGCAAGGTCCTGGAGCTCCCGGAGGCGTACATGAGCGCGCACAAGTGGGACGAGCTCCCCTACGCGCGCGTGCCGTCGCTGGCGATGCGCCAGTACAAGGAGGCGTTCCAGAAGCACAACAAGTCTGGCGTCGCCGGCTACTTCGACGAGGTGCGCGCCGGCCTGGCCAAGATCCCGGCGGACGCGGTGCTGCCGCACGAGATCGTGGCGGCCGCCCTCAAGGGCGAGCACGACGAGTCCGCGGAGCTGCAGTGGCGCCACATGGTGTCCAACCTCGCGTCCGAGGGCCGCCTCACCAACTGCATCGCCATGTGCGCCATGTCGAGCTCGGTGGACAAGCCGCCCGCGGCCGCGGCCATCGCGCTGGGGCTCCTCGTCTCGGAGCTGAGCCAGGAGCCGTGGAAGGGGCGGGTGATCACCTTCGAACGGCCACGCACCAGCTGCACAAGGTGCGCGGCGCGTCGCTGGTGGACAAGCTCCGGCCGCTGGCCGCCGTGCGCGCCCAGAAGGGCGCCAACCTGCAGGCCGTCTTCAACAAGATCCTGAACGTGGCGGTGGCGGGCAAGCTGGAGAGGGAGATGATGGTGAAACGCGTCTTCGTGCTGAGCGACATGGAGTTCGACGGCTGGGTCGGCGGCGAGGCGTGGGTGTCGCAGCACGAGGCCATCAGGAAGCAGTTCGAGGCCGAGGGCTTTGCCGTGCCGGAGGTGGTGTTCTGGAACGTGGGAACGTCCAAGGCGTCGGTGCCGGTGGTGGCGGCGCAGGCCGGCGTGGCGCTGGTGAGCGGCTACTCGAAGAACCTGGTGCGGCTGTTCCTGGAGGCGGACGGCGTGCTCACGCCCTCGGCCATCATGGCCGACGCCATCTCCGGCCCCGAGTACGACGGCCTCCAGGTGCTCGACTGAGACCCCGAGCTCGCACGACCGATCACCACCCAGCCATGATCATCATCGTTTTTTCGTTCGCTCCATTAGTTTCCTAGCTAGCTAGGTATTTTAATCTGAAGCTGAATGAACTCTGAAGGTGATGTTCTGAATGCAGTACCGCTGGTGCTTGATGGATCATGTATGTGTTTTCATCTTGGCAAATGAATCGCTTATGGGTGCTTGCATTGTGCTTGTTAGTCTTGAGCCTGAGTTGCTTGGTCATTGTTCTTCATTTAACAGTGCATGATCGATTTAGGAAGAACCTCCTCTTTCTGAATCCAACCAGAGTGCATTGTATCAGCTGTTTCAGTCATCGGCCAAATATCTGTTGATTGCAGCAGTAACTTGCTAATCCAATCATGTCTGAACTTTTTTATACCACTGAAACTGTTAATTTGCATGTCCATTATTCAGCTAGGATGCAACAGTGAGATCCAATTTTCATGCTTCTCCGGGTCAATTTTGCGTGCAAAATCAGTATCTATTTTGCATTACAGATCAAACTAGACCTGTAGACTAAAGCATATTTCAAATAAAACATGAACGAATATATTTAGCTTGCTCAAATCATGTTGTGTGGATGAAGTAATTTCTCAGTGTTTTCTTTTGCTCTTTTCCGATGAACCTAAAACTGAAGCATGGGGCGATCTTCATTTTTCTTGCGTTCCCAATAGAGACTAACCAGAGCCGATCAACGGCCTCAATTCTTGTGTATCTGGACTGAAAGAACACTCTGTACTTTACTTAACAATTAACAAGACAATCAGACAGAGAGAACACTCAAGTAACGCACACTGACGCCCCAGGAAGCAACTTTTGTACAAGAATGGCCTGATGCCTGGTTCGGCACCCAGATGGTCGAGAGAGATTATTCAGTACAGTTTCCTGCATTTTATTTGTTCAAGTTGGTGTCAGTTTACAAAAACAGAGACCCCTGGTAAATGCATTCCAGCCACTGAACTGAAACAACAGTAGCTACTGTGAAATGCATAAACAAGATACCAAGTAAAGAGAGAACCCTGATAATGCATTCAGTCACTGAAACAACACTAGAACCCAAGGGAGAGATACTAAGACCACATAGTTTTCAGTAGCAAGTGACATCCCAATATGAAACATTTTTCACCCAGGCAATGTTTTTGACTAGGAGCTGTGACCAAGTCCACTATTCCTCGCGGTGGATACAGCCGGCAGCTTGACAAGTTATCAGAAAGTGAACAGCGCGCGGGCCACCTTGGCCTAGATGCAAGACGGACCAGAGTAATCTTGGAGCAGGCGGCACAGAAGGTAGAAGCTGCAAAAGATCCCTTTTAATCCAGAGTCTAAAACAAAAGGATGTTACAGAAGTACGAAATAAAATGTATATATGCTTTGTTGCTTGGGACTGAACTTTGAGATAGTGTTGTTGAAAATCTAAGACTTGACAGAAGAACCACTAGTTGTCTACCAAGTGAATAGACTGATGTTGTAGGTACATCTGTCAAAAACAACTGATTTTTACAAATAAAGAAAAAAATGATATGCTACATGAATAAGTTCATGATCTCAGTGGCGCAATTGGAACTTATAATTTTACCAACAAAGAAAAAAAATGATATGCTACCTGAACAAATTTTTAGTCTGCATGGATTTGCACCCTGTTCACAAATAACTCTACATATTAAAACCAGATTTTATGAAGTTTTACTGCTTCAGAAATTTCACCTACTTCAACATATTAAAACCAGATTTTATCAAGTTTTACTGCTTCAAAAAGGAATACAGTAGAAAGTATGACACATACTTCTACATAGCAGTCAACCACACTATCCATTAACTACATTCTACTGCTTTCAGATCGCAAACAATCCACAATATATTTTAACCCGGTGGTATATTCAATCAACAGTGCAAACTCCAAATATTTTGTGCCAGTACGTATATTTATCCGTTTATCCCACACAAACAGATGCCAGAAATTGGCAATGGGTATCCTACAGTTCGATGTGAGAAGCTGGACAATTATCTACAATGGCACATAATACGAGCAGCAACAAATGAGCAAAGTGACGTTTCAACTTACTTTCACAGAGTATTGCCTAGCGTCGATCGCCGAGAAAATCAAATGGCTGACAGTTACAGTATCTGAAGACTGAACACAATCTGGGACCTGAACTTGAAAAGGACCTCTTCTCCTTAACAGTACAACTTCTAATACTTCTGCTTATGTTAAGATAGAACGACACATGAAGCATTAGTGCCATAAAATGTTTAGCAGCCAAAGTGAAATGATAGATTTTTACCCTGGGTTGATCTGATGGTGGCATACAATATTATCTCCAAGAGATAATAACACCATGGTCTTATTAATGTCCATAAGACAAATGTAAACCAGATGCAATGTAATCATGAAGAAAATTCAATTATAACATTGAGAAATTGACTTATGATGCAACCATTTCAGTTCAAGAGTATTGCTCCAACCGTCTTTTAAAAATTAGATGCAGCTTGGATCAATAAATTTGGACGGCGAACTTACTTTTGCAACTTCTGCAAATTTACTTCTTGTCACACATCAGGCCCATTGCTGTACCTGTTTGAGATATGAACAAAATGTGGTACCTCAGCCTGACCGTGGAGAACCATTTAGTGCTTATCAGTAAAAGTTTTGTTTCTTCATCTAAGTGCTTGAGATATTAGTCACAAAATTTATGTGCTTGAGATATTCATAAAATATAGTAACAAATGATTAGAGTGCTTGTTCACAATATTGGCTTGGTGTTTGTTCCTGCTTCAGACATGAATACAATGTAGGACCTGAGCCTCAGCATGACAAACAGATTGCATCCTATGGTGCTGTTACAGCCATTATTCATTCTTGTAATTTGTACCTGTGTCACTATGTGGTACTATTACTTCCATTATTCATGATAGATCAAGGTCTCCGATTTCTGATCTTATCCAGTAATGGTCTATCAGCAGTATTCCAGAAAAAGTTGGCAGTTTGGAGCTCTTGGGGTTCCTTGACCTCTCATCCAATGAATTTTCAGGTGCCATTCCTCCCAGCATTTCATATCTGCCATCCCTTGGCGTGTTAAACCTCTCGAACAATAGCTTGTGAGGCCGCATACCCACTGTAAATCAGCTGCAGGGAATCTTGGACTATGTGTCTTCCCATTGAGCGTGTGTGAGCATAAGTTTGGCGAGGGAACCAAAGACAACAGAGATACTACTTGGATGTGTCACTCTGTAATTCTTGGCACTGTTTTCGGTTGTTGGCTCTGGTTTGGAGCTCTGTTTTCCTCAAGCAACGGCGATTTTCTTTTCTCCATTTTGATGATTCCTCGAGCAATGGCAATTTTCTTTTCTCCATTTTGATGATGGCTTAGGAATTATGCAGTGAGAAATAACCACAATGACAAAACTCAGTAGCTCCTTTGATAATTATTAGCAGTAATAGCTTGTACTCCCTCCGTTCTAAATTACTTGACACACATTTGTATAGAAACGAATGAATCTAGACACTAAACAAGTATAGATACATCCGCATTTGGACAAATCTAAGTCAACTAGTTTGGAACGGAGGGAGTAGTTGCTTATGCATGCTATAGGAAAGTGCAAACTAAGGGTATACCCATGTACCAGATAGAGCTATTGCACCTACGGAAGTTTCAGTCATAGAGAAAGCTGAAACCGAATTCCATTTTAAGTACTCCCTCCGATCCGGAATATCGTTCGCAGCCTCTACACAAATATTGTACTACAGCAGTACATTTCCCACGACGTTTAATCCGGATCGGAGGTAGTACAAGAAACGAACCTCTTACAGTCATTTCATACAAAACAAAGCGCGATAATTACTGAAACTAGTTGCTATCTGCATGGGAACTGCAATGCTCAGTAACGAAAATATCCATATTGGGGAACTATATTTATTATTATCGATTAGGCGGCTTAAACCTATGTGATGACCATAAATGCTGCAGCACCAATCAATACGTGACATTATTGCATATATGCAGAAAAGGAAAAATCGAGTAAGACCACTATATGCATGGTTGCATGACACCAAATTCACCTGAAAGCTGAAACGTCTTGCACTGATCTTAGCACCACACCATTGCTTTATGTTGCTGTTGGAAAATATAAAACTCTATATGTTAGCTAAATCATCACCTATTTTTCTTGATAAATGATTGCCAGTGCGGTAGATTGTAGTAAACCTTTAGGGACAAAAGCACAAAATACTACTATATTCACTGAAACTAGCAGAGACAAGGTTGCAAGCAATCATCAATTAGAAAAGAATAAATTTGAGGCAAAGGCACGAAGGTCATCCTTTTTCACTAAAGCAAGTTACATGATACAAAATATAGTAAGCTGGTATCAGCTACTTACAATACATGCCCAATCATGAAAGAGATAACGACAACCAACTCAACATAACAGATTTAAACTAGGATATAGAACAGAAAAAAATACTGATGCACCTCTTCAAGCGGCAAGTTCAGATTTAGAGCTTGAGCTTAGACACAACATTAGGCTAGAAACAAACGCATCGACATAAAAATTGGACTTTGGACGGAAGACAAGGCAAACTTGAAAATGGGCATCAACTACACTTGGAGCATCCATTGGAGGGCATGCCAAAAGGGCCAGGCAGAGTGTGGTCTTTGGCCTGTAACCTTCAAAGAATGGACTGGTCATACATATTGCACTACCACTGGTTGTTCTTATCCAAACTCTTCAAAACTGGTACAGATTTTGAGCTGGATTTGTTCTTATACATGAAAATACCCCAGGTTAAAGTCATGCTTCATTGTGTACTATGCTAAGTTACAATGTCAAACATACATAGCCACAAGAGATAGCAGAGGACTCCATTTAACTTCAGTAGTACACTGAAGTCAGCATGTCAAAGGTAAGTTGCCAATGCAAGTCTCTATAACACGCTAAAAATCACGAGATGGTCTATTGCTAAAGGACAGAAGTGAGTCTCTATTATGATTATATAATCATCATTTATCTTCTCCGTGCAAAAAAATCGTTGGTGTGACCAATTGTCTTTGCTTTCCTTGCGCCTCCTGTAAGCAGTTGACATTTGAATTAGTAATCTTCTTATCTTTGGCATTTATATGTGGCGAATCTTTCATTATGCACTGGAATCAGTTGTGCTGGTACATGTGTTATTTTAAAGCTGATTGGCATGAAAATATCTTGGGTTTACTTCCTAAAAGAGTTTTAACTCATTATCAGTATCCTCTTAGATGCAAATAAGTTGTCATTTTTTCATGCTTAAGTAAATTTCTCATTTGAAATTTGTCAGCTTTGAGCGAACGACAAGTAAAGAGACATGAGTCCACAAGCTTCTTATAAAGTAAAACGGAGTACAGTTGTTGCTAATCAAGCAAACAGGATGGAGCACAGATAGGGCGTTGATAGATAATTACAAGTTACAAACCTTGCTATTGAGGACAGTTCGCCATAATCTTCATTCACATTCATTAGTTTTCCGAGGGTGAAAACTGCAAACAGTATTCAGATGAGAAATTATGGGCTGTAAAACTGGTTTATGAAATCAAGAACATGCTTAGAATGTTTATGATGAAATAACGGAAGTAATAGCGAACAATCATTTGTCTTGGATATATCAAACTTCTAAGATATAAATGAAGTAGTCAAAATTACGTACAAAAGAAGCATGCTGAGCAGTATTAGTCAATCTCAATCAGAGGTCAGAGCAAAGAAGACTCAGACCAGACATTAGCAGTACTACCGT
The DNA here is from genome assembly GCA_947311845.1 of Poa pratensis. Taxonomy (NCBI): domain Eukaryota; kingdom Viridiplantae; phylum Streptophyta; class Magnoliopsida; order Poales; family Poaceae; genus Poa; species Poa pratensis. Next base: position 730,108 of record CAMZMU010000055.1, read on the forward strand.
GGAACTTATTAGGAAGAGTCAATTCTTCAAGCATACCAAAGTTATTGCAAATGTCAACCAGCAGTCCAGCACAGAGAAAAATAATTTCTACCTATCATGTTTTCATGCCACTAGGTAACCAAATAAAGTACAAACTACAGATAAGTAAGACGCCTTAACAATAGGATACGGGAGTATTTTAGGTGACAGTTGGATAAACACAATGTTGCCCTAAGGTGCATGCGAACGGCAAGTTATCGTGGTTATAACTTATAAGAGATCTTGAGAATGCAATGCAATCTGGATTTTCTGGTGCTAGCAGAAGTTGTGTCTTGATTAACCAACCATCGTATCAACCTACATGTCATGCCCTCCTCATAACATTAATCAGTAAAAAATACAAACACTACAATGTGCACTGACAAGTTAGATATCCTTTCATGGCTTACTAATCAGTTTTCCTGGAGTAGTAGTCTGCAGATGCATGCTTACAACTTACTAGTATTTGAAATATGCATCTGCCCAGGCTTCAAAGGAATTTCAACGAAAAATCCAATCAAAACTGAACAGTCATACAGTCACACTAAATAATAACAGTGGGGAAGTACAGATGTAAGCTAAATGGAGGAAAAAACATACAATCAAAGTACTAACGCTAATATTCTTCAAATCCAACGATGTTGTCTTCATATACGAGGGTATTGCACAAGGAAAGGCAATCCACAAGAGTGTGTGGCTGAAGTACCAAGCCATACAGGTTGTAACCGGCAGCAGGTGAGATACTTCTATCCGCCAGATGGTAAGCCTCGGTTTCGTCCCTCTCATCAACATCAAAGCTCAAGTAGATAGTGTCACCGATGATGGAGCCGGAAGGAAAACCCTGGATAGGCACGAGAGAGAGCAATACATGCCCATGAACAATGAACGTCCTCCACCAAGGCTATTGACGGCGAACAGAGTCTTGGTGTCCAAATCCAACCGATACACGTCATAGCTCCTCCTGGATTCACCCCCGAATCGCAAGAACTTGCGGTGAACCAGCATCAACTCCCCGCCATTGTCCACGAGGTGCGCGCTATCCATCTCCAAGGAAATCCGCATATGCATCTTGGCAGCTAACACCAGCCGCGGTGGACCCATCTCTAGCACCACGACACCATCTACGGTGATGCAGTAGAAGCGGCCAGCGAACATGAGGGGCGCCGTCCTCAGCCGGTCCCTGAGCTTGAGCAACGTCCACGACTGGTCGCCGGGCTTGGCCACGCCTAGCAAATGTAGGGCGTAGAAGCAGAGCACGACTGCTGAATCATCATCATCGGCGATGCCGGAGCCCCACGCCGCGAAGTCCGTGCCGAAATGGTGGTTATGAACCGAGAGCCTGTGGTGGTACATCGCGGGCAGCAGCGTGGTGAGCGGCGGGAGCTGCACGAGCTGGCCGGTCAGCGGGTTGAGCAGGCGGACGTGCTTGCGGGCGTGGAGCAGGAGGAGGAGGCCCTCGGCGGTGGGGGAGAGCACCTCGTGGTCGCGGAGCTCGGGGATGTGCACCTGGACGCACTCGCCGGTGGAGGTGTTGAGGAAGCGGCGGCGGTTGGGGGCGACGAGCGGTTCCCGGAGCATGGCCCACCGACGGGGATGGAACCGGCGGTCGCCGTGCGCGCGAGGTGGTTCCGCGGAGCACTGCCGCCACGAACGGCACACGGCGCGGAACCGGAGGTAGCCGGCGACGTCGTTGGCGAGGACGCGGTCGGCGACCAGCCCCGCCGGCCCGTCGCCGAGATCCGCCCAATTCTTCTTCCCGGCAGGAATGGAGCAGGGATCCATGGAGCGGTGCTTACACTCTCGACCCGACGAGGAGGGATCTGTCGGCCGGGAGGAGCCCAGATGGGTCCCGTCGCCGGCCGCGGCAGCAGCACGTATCCTCCTCGGTGGAGGTGGAAGTGGTAGACATTTTTCTCTGGACGGAAGGGGACGACAAGTTGTTGGACGTTAGTGCTAGATACTCCCTCCGATCCGTAAAAAAATTCGCGCCTGGCAATTTTGCAAAAAAAAACCCGACTATTTTCTAACTCAACCCGCGCTCCTTCCTCACCGCTTTGACCCACCTCTCTCGCACCGCATTGCTTTGACCCACCTCTCTCGCACCCGCACCGCCGGCCGACCCTCGCCTCCTCCCCCTCCGCCCACCTTGCCGCCGCCGACCCTCGCCTCCTCCCCTCCCCCACCTTGCCGCCGGCCGACCCTCGCCTCCTCCCCCTCCGCGTCCTTGCCGCGCCTCGCCTCGTCGCCCTCGAGGAATCGCCGTCTTCCGTCTTCCGTCGCCGCCGCGCTCTGCTCGACGGAAAGGTCCAAGCCGGCGAGGAATTGCCGGATCCGGTGGCTTCGAGGACGGATCCGATGTCTGCGAGGTCGGGCGCGACAGATGGCCTCGCCGCTCGTGGCCGTCGTCCGCGCCACCTCCTGCTCTGCCTCCACCTCCAAGAACTCCTCCTCGAGCGCCTCTGCCTCCGCCTCCGCCACCTCAAGGAATCCTCCTTGAACGGCGCTCAGGGACCACGCCTCCCCGCTGGCCGGCCACGAACGGCGCCGCGACGAGGAGCTCCACGTCGCCGCCATGGCCGCCATGCGCCCTTCTACGCGCCGCACCTCCCCCAAGAACGGCGCATCTTCGAGGAGGTCGACGCCCACAAGGACCGCGCCGCCGCTATGGCCGCTCCGTGCCAAGCTCCGGCGACCACAGGGAGGGAGGCCGTGCTCGCCGCCGGATGTGCCCACGTCGACATCCAAAAAGGTCAATTTTTTCCTACCTTTGCTCGCGTTCTGATATCTCAGTGCTAGTGATTCGTCCGTCGCCTCCCGCATCAGAAATTTCCTGTTTTTACATTTATTTGCTTAGGCTGGGTACGCTTTTTAGAGATGTTGATTCGTTGGTATATTCATGATTACATTATCCTTCTCTGTATATTCAAGCTATTGTTCCAAGTATCAACTTAATCTGCAAGCTTCATTAATTACCGACACCCTAACGTAATCACAGAACCTGGACACTTAGTGATTCATGCAAATTCTTGGAATAGTGATGTTTAGTGATGTTCGTGTGTAAGGTTAGTGATGTTTCTTGATACTCCTGAGATGATACTTCACAGATGCTTCACGACACAGTAGTGACTGTGTTGAGATGCTTGTTTAATGGTTGTAGTTTATGTCAGTTTGTTGAGAATATGAACTGAATAAGCAAACAAGATTCACAACACATATGCTTGTTGTCTCGCTTACAAGTGTCAATATTTATCAGCGCTTTTCTGTAATTTAGTGAGTACATATAGAGCAGGAGCACATATAGTGCAAATACATACAGATTGTAGTGATTACAAATACTCCTGAACATGGAGTTTTGTTTGAAACATATTTTTCTCCTTCTAAACAATGACCACTCCTTCTTGTACACCTTTCCTCTTTCTTTTCCTGTTTGGTGTTACTCCATTTGACAAGTATGATGCCTCTGCTTCGTAGGCAGCTATAATTTCCAAGGTCTTTCTGTAGAGTTCCCCATCAATCCTTAGAGCCATAGGCAGAGTTCCTTCCCTCAACATTTTGTCCTTGTTCATGTGGGGAGGCTCATATTTATTGCCACCTCTAGCATTAATAACTTCCAGCATAACTGACTGTAAAGTTATGAACACTTTGTCAAGATTATCCACTGGATAACTATGAAAAGCGTCTTCAACTGATTCTATGAGGTCACCAAGATTTTTTGGGGCAGTTTCTAGTGTTAAGGACTGAATGGACCTAAAATATGCAAGGTCCAACACGTTCATATCCGGTGAATTTGCAGGTTGTTGCATTAGCTTTATATCCATCCCTGTTTTTCTTACAGCTGCTTGAAAAGCTGGATCACTAGGCAACACATGTGTACGTCCGTTGTCTTGTTGAATATAAATTGTCCCTTCGTCATCATCTGGCCATAGGGCTTCAATAGCTGGAAGTACTTTGTTACATAGGTAGTCTCGATGGACATCTCTGGTAACTGTCACTGCCTTGACTTCCATAGTGCATTTGGCTCTGTTCTTAGATTTCTTTACAGCTGGAGTTAGCTTGACGAATGGCCAGATCCCAATTTTACCATCAAATGTTACTCCATCCGCATTGCGCCTTGGCCTCGCAACTGCACAAAGAAACATTACTTTTCCTATTCTGTTTTTACTTTGTATACTGCGCTCAGGATTAGCTTCTTCTGGCGATAGATGGTAGGTCCTCTTTTTTTTAGTCAACTCGATCCATTTTTCATCCGTATGCACTATCTTTCGCATGTCTATGAATTTAGGCATAGCATCCGACACAGTTCTTTCATCCACCATCCAGACAGTGAATTTGAGCCTGTCAATTTGGTTGGCTAGCTTGAGATAGGGCTTTATAGTGCTTGTATGCTTCCTAATCTGGCCCCATTTTAACCTCCTTTGCAATGATGTATATGGAACTTTCAAAGACAGTGCAAGTGCCCTCATTGTTGAACGTTTGTTGTAAGGAATTGTTGGTATCCTCTCAAGACCATGGTCCTTTCTCTTTCGGCCAGATCTCCCTTTTTTTTGTTGGACACATCAACTTCTTCCCCTCTCTGAATTTGCTCTCTAGCCTCTTTCCAAATTTTCTCAACCGTTCGAACAGTTATTTGCAATAGCTCAGCTACAAGTTTTTTGTCAGCTGCATGGTCAGCTGGGAGTACCTCTCTTGCTTTTCTGAGTGCTTCTAGTGCAAGATAAGCTCCAAACCTCTGATCATTTCGCAAGTTTTTCTTTCTTCGATTGATACAAACTGTAAAATGATGAAACCATGTTAGAAACTAAAATACTGCTACAAACAGAAACTGTATAGAAATACTGTTATTGCACTGTTAGACACAAATCAGAGATATAGAAATACTGTTATTGCAATGTTAGACAGAAGAGCATGTGGCTGTATAGAAATACTGTGCTACTCTTGATTTCTCCATAGGGCCTTATCTCGAACTGGACCACTTGGTTCAAGTTACTCAGTTGCAAATGGGTTTTGATTTGATTTTCAAATCCTTGTGCTATAATTCATCTGTTGAATGAACTCGTGGTGAATCCTGTTGATCTCACAGTTCTCATCATGTTGTACTGCAGGGTTCAGCATCTTCAACGTTTGAGGGACATATACAATGTGTTTCTTTTGTAGCTTGGCCTGAGCAGCAAACAATATATTCTGCATCTTGGGATCATTCTGTTCGGCAGTGGGATGCTCAAACAGGGAGAGAAACATGGAATATGGTAGCAGAGTATCTATTGTTTGCAAATTATGTCGAGAAACGAACAGTTTCTGTATGCATATTGATCGGCAACTGTACACATATGTTCTGATTTTTTATTTGTATCTCAGTTTCCTCTTGCCCAAGTCCCTACTTATTCATGAGTAGTTTGTACAATGCTGAAACAATATTTTTCTAGCAGTCATATGACTAGCGCAACTCTATGTTTCTTTTGTTTCTGTACCAATCTAATTTACTTTTGATCTCCAAACCTTGTTTACAGTCTTGTGGGAAGGACTTGAATTGCTTGGATTGTGGTGGTGAGGGCTCTTCATTGATTGCTGCTGGTGGTTCTGACCCTGTATTGAGGGTATGGGATCCCGGCAAACCTGGTAAACATAGAAAACACTATGCCCTATATTGCTTTGTTGGAACAGTTAGCTCATATTTTTTGTGGTCATGCTAGCTAGACTTGCGACATATGTACCTTACAGTCCATTGAATAACTAGGCTGCTAGTGTTTCCTTCATTCATAACATGATTTGGAGTATTCAGGTGAACCTGCTAGTGTTTGTTTGGAGTTTGTTTGGAGTCTGTTTTGTTTCCAGTTTGTTTGGAGTTTGTTTGGAGTTTTCGCTGTAGTTTGTTTGAAGTTTGTTTACAGTTTGCAAGTGCATGAAGATGTTTTTTGCTGGAAGTTTTAATCCTTGCATGATTATGCAGAAATACCTGTTGCTGATCTGGAGGCTGAGGAGGAGGAAGATGACGCTGCACTTGAAGATCCGGAGGAGGAAGATGACGCTGCACTTGAAGATGGCGCATCCATCACCTGGAGCTGGCCGGGAGGAGTGATTCGGCTGGGGCGAACCTGGAGCTGGCCGGGAGGAGTGATTCGGCTGGGGCGCTGCTGCCGGCGATCTTGCGCTGCTCCTGGCCGGTGAACTGGAGCTGCTCCTGCCGGCGACCCGGAGCTGCTCCTGTCGGCGGCCGACGACCTGGAGCTGCTCCGACCTGGAGCTGCTCCTGCCGGCGACCCGGAGCTGCTCCTGCCGGCGGCCGGCGACCTGGAGCTGCTCCGACCTGGAGGCTAGCTCCTGCGGGGATCGAACGAGGCTAGCTCCTGCGGGGATCGATCGGAGGATGCGGGGATCGAGCGGACATGCGGGGATCGAGCGGAGGACGCGGAGACGAGCGAGACGAGTGGAGGGTGTTTATTTTTACTTTTTGAATGTCGAAGGGTTTTCCTGTAATGTTACGCTGTGCCTAACCCTCCGAATCTTTTTTCGGATCGGAGGGAGTACGTCCGATTGAGCGAAATTACTATGCACTAGGTAAATGGGCGCGGCAATGCCGCGCTTGTGAAGCAAGTGGAATTTAAATTTGGTAACATGTATATTTGGAAATTGTGTAAGTTTGTAAATTAGGGAACTTCGGAAAAGTTTGCGCCTGAAAATTGTTTAGTTTTGGAAATTTGTGGAAGTTCGCGTTGATGCGCTTGTTCAGTGAATTTGAAATTTGGAAATGGTGACATATAAAAGTCTTGGAAATTTGAAAAATTTGGAAGTGCGAAGAATTTTTTCTGTTTAAAAATTGTTTAGTTTTCGAAAGTTGTAAGTAGAGATAGTTTAGTTCTACTTGAATTTTTATTAATTTCAATTGTACAATTGGAGGGAGTTTAGTTGTAATATTTGTCAAGTTGGTGTAATAAGTTGTAATATTTTTTTTAGAATTTAACTACATTATTAGGGAGTTTTAAATTAGAATACCTGTAAATGTGTTAGCCTAATTGGAATGGTAAAGTATAGTTCCATTATGCTATATTATTTTTATTTAGCATCATAATGTTGGATCTATACAAATATTAACCAATTTGGACATTAATTTAAATTTGAGAATTTATTATTCGAAAGTAGTTTTTTTATTGTAAATTATTGGAATTCAGAAAAGGCTTACGTGATTTCTTGAAATATGTATGCAATCAAGCGCTATTTGAATTTAACTTCACAATTAAAGATATTTAAGTTGAATTTGTGCATTTATTAAACTGAATTGCATAATTGGAGGGAATTCATATTGATCTATTCAAATTGATATGATATGTTTGTGTTTTGTCTTCAATATTTAGTTTAACTCAATAGTTGGAGGGAATATATTGTATGAGCATTTACGAAATTCTACTTTTAAAATTAATTCCAAATTAAGGGAAATGAAATTGCATTTTTCTGTAAATATTCATCTAATCAAGCATTCTGTAAGTGTAATTGCATAATTAGAGGGTTTTAAGTTATATTATTGCGAAATATGTTAGCAAAATTGGCATGATGAAATATGGTTTCGTTTTGCTATAATTATCTTATTTAGCACCATAATCTAAGGGAATATATTATGGCTATGCTAAAATATGGTGTTGTTATTTGGACATAAATATGTAATTTAAATTGTTGGTTAGAAGGAATATATTGTATTAGCATCTATTAAATGCAATGCATCTTTAGAGCAAATGAATTTGTGATTTTTGAAATATGTATGTGATGAAGCATTATTTAAATTTAACTACACAGTTAGAGGGAGGTGAGTTCAATTTGAGTTGCATAGGTGGAGGGAATTCAGTTATATTATTTCTAAATATTAACTTATTCGAATTGGTATGATATGTGTGTGTTTTTTCTAAATGTTTAATTTAACTAAATATTCGGAGGGAGTACATTGTGTGAGTATTTATTAAATTCAATTTAAAATCAGTCCATAATCTGTGGAAGTGAATTTATATTTTCTCTAAATATTCATCTTCTCAATCATTTTTTAAGTGTAACTACATAATTAGGGAGGGTTCCATTTTGCTATAAATCTTTTTTATTTGCCACTATAACTGGAGGAAATATATTATGGTTATGTCGAAATGATAATTATTTTAAGCATTTATTGAATACATTTGTATAATTGGAGAGAGTTTAGTTAAATTGTATCTAAATATTAATCTATCTGAAATGGTATAATAAGTTTGTATATTACTTTAAAATTATAATTTAACTTCGTAATCGGAGAGAATGCATTGTGTGAGATTCATTAAATTAAATCCATAATTAGAGGTTTTGAATTTGTTTTTTCTTCCCAAGTAGTCAACAAATTTGAATTTTCAAATATGTTTGCAATATGGCAGAAGTAGTTAGTTTTTTATTTATGATCATTTTGATATTTTTTTCATATTTTTTTGATGGATAGATTTAAAGTTATAAATTTTGCAGTATTATTCATTTTATGGAAATTATTATATTACTTTTGATATTAGAAGATCTGAAATTTGTTTTTTCTTCCCAAATAGTCCACAAATTTGAATTTTCAAATATGTTTGAAATATGGCAGAAGTAGTTAGGTTTTTTTTTTTTGATCATTTTGATATTTTTTCCAAAAAAATTCGATGGGTAGGTTTTAAATTATAAATTTTGCAGTATTATTCATTTTCTGGAAAAAGAAAAGTGCTGACAGGCTAGCCCCACAGATGACGTCGCAATGACGTCATCAATGATGGAGCTCGGCCGACGGAGCGGAGCACGGCAGCGCCGCATCCACGCGTTGCGGGGCGCGCGCGTGGCCGCGGCGGAAGCGCCTGGTCGCGGGATGTCGGGAGCGGCGGCGCCGCTGTGATTAGGTCGCCGGAGTCGCCGCTGGCGAGCAAATCCGCCGCGGTGGATGCGGAGGACGACGGCGACGATTCCGGGCGACATAGAGCGTTCCGGCAAGCGGCGCTCCGCGAGGAGGTGGAGGGCGCGACGGCGAACCCCGCCGCGGCCGTCGATCTGTGCAGGGAGGAGGGGAGCGGCGGGGGAGCGCGCCGTCGCCGCCGGCGATTTCCGACGGCGCGTGTGGGAGAGAGAGGAGGGGGTCATGGAAGGTCTTGCAATAAAGACCCTGTATTTTTTCCAATTTTCAATTTGGTCCCTCACAGCACAAAATGTGGGACTGCGAAGCAACGGGATGTTTTGCGAGGTTCTTTTCCGTAAAGATGGCTGCGCCAAAAACCGTGCGGGACGACGTGTCCGGCTCTGATTGGAAGAAATTGCCCAGCTACAGTAGCGCGAGCGCATCTGGGCCGTCCGACGCGATGATCGAATGGCTAGAAAAAAAAAGGCGACGTGGCCGCGGGAGGGAGGGAGAATCTGACGTACTTTTATATATAGGGGGAATAGGAGAGAATACAATACATGTTTACTAGTTGAAAATAATTAAAGATGATGATAATAATAATATATTTCCTTGAAATCTTCTATATCTAAATAGGAATGACCACTATAAGGAATTCTCTCAACATGCAAGCAAGCCACATCACCTCAATTCTTTCTATTGGCTCTCACACGTGCTCACTATCTGTTTAGTCACTGCATGCATTCCACCTAAGCAATCTCCACTAATGTATGGAGTATCTACCCTTACATGCAACTCTTCCAGCAAAGCCAATATGTCCGCTTGGCACAAAATAAAGAGTCGCCTGTCACGTTCCAACCACCAAAGATTTCTTTTAAAAAAATCACAACGAGCTTAAACCTGGTACTTCATCTCCCCCACTATCTTTTCATGCAACAAATTGCAAAAAAAAACGGATGGCTGTTTCTTCTCATAACACTTCCTCTCCGCCACAAAGCAAATGCAACAGTAATTGATGGATGGATTTTAGGCAAAACACTGGTGAAGGAATACGAACAGACTTTTGTGCCTTTAAATAGCTTGCCTCATTGCCATATGCGCTATGCCCATCACCCTGCACAGAGTTAGATGTGTGCAGTACTAATACAGCTAGCATGTCTTATCCTATGTCATGTCGATGGGTATAATGTTAGTCTGGGCTTGATGCTTTTGATCGGGAGAAGGGCGGCGGTTCATAAGGTCGGGGTGGAGAAGGCGATCTACTGAGTCATGAGTTCATGACGTAGATGGCCGACCGGCGATGGTGATGAAGCCTGATAGAGAGTCAGGAAGGCAGCGATCGAGCAGATGCAGTTCTCCTCAAGTGATGACAGTCAAATTGACATTGGTAGCTGAAGGGAGAAGGTGAAGGAACATGATGAATAGTATTCCAAAAACATGTGCATGTCCCTCACTCCATGTATCTTTCTGTACCTGGAATCATCTCCGGTTCGTCCTATTGATTTGTTTACAAAAATAGAGTTTCCAATTAGTTGCAGATAAAAGCGTTGGGTTGGGAACGTTGCCACTTGAATATTTTCTCCACTGTTTCGCCTAAAAGAAATGTAGAATTACCTTTGTGTGTTTTTCTGTTATTTCCTTCTTTCAAGGACATGTTTTGCTATTTAACCGGAGGTATTGCTTTTGAGTGATTAAGCCTATTTGAAAATTAAATGTTTCATGTATATTACACCCTTTAGTGTAGAAAATAGTTTCTAAGAAGATCCCGCTGCAACGCGCGGGGTATCATTCTAGTACTAATAATAATTTAGCAACCGATCATAACCACATAATAATTTAGTACTAGATACATATTTGTATTCCAAAAGGAGGAGTATATCGTTTTTACCTTCATGCAAAAAAAAAATCATAAAATTCGTAACGGTCATCCCGATTACCTTCGTGACCCGCCACGATCATTGATGACGTGGAACACACGTTCGCTGGGAAACCCAATAGGAAGGTATGATGTAGTCAGCAGCAAAGTTTTCACTTGATTACAAAACCAAGATTGTCAGATCCAGTAAGAATTGGAAGAGGTTTATCAGCGACGCCGTTACCCGATCACTGACATGGACCTGCACACACATAATCAAAATACTTTGCTCCAACGAAACAGGAAGGTTGTCAATCTCTCCGGCTTGCTGAATACAAAGGATTAAACGTATGGTGTAAAATATGATGATGAACATAAAAGTAGCAGCAGGAAGTAACATAGAGCGTGGTGAAAACGGTGTTTGTATCAGTGTGGAATAAAGGACCGGGGTCCACAGTTCACTAGTGGTGTCTCTCCATAAGAAAAATAAACATACATGTTGGGTGAATAAATTACAGCTGGGCAGTTGACAAATTGCAAACGCATGACAATGCAATATATGACAAGCACATGTTCATTGTTATATCTATTGGGCATTACAACAATATACGTAGACCGCTTACTAGCTGCATATATGACTCATAATCCACTCGCAAGATAGCTTCCGGTTCTCCCATGAATATTAAGTTGCAACAACAGATTATAGCATTAAGCAAAGTGTGTAATGTAAACAAACGCATTAGACTTAACAGCAGTACCCTTAAGCTAAGTATCGGTTATTTTATTCCTAGTGGCAATGAACCCGTAGTCCCGTGAAGAACTACTCACGCATCACTCCGGAGGCAGGCATGGTGATGTAGAGCCCTCCGGTGATGATTTTCCCTCCGGCAAGGTGCCGGGAAGAACTGCAGAAACCCTCTCAAACTAGGGTTGAAGACGACGACAGTCTCGGAACTTTTCGTGGATTTTTGCTCGGGTTTCTAGGATTTCCCGATTATATGCAATTTATAGACGAAAGGGCGGCGTCGGTGGCCAGCCGAGGTAGGGCGGCGGCCTAGGTACACGGCCCCACCCTAGGCCACGCCGTGGGCCCGCCGGCCTGCCTGGTGGGCCCCCCCGCTCCATCCTCCTGGCAGCTGCTCCGCCTCGGTCCAGAAATAAATCAGTTAAATTGGCGTCCGATTTCGAGAATATTTTCAGAATAGATTTTCTGAAACAAAAGGACAGCAGAAAACAGGAACTGGTACTATGGCATCTTGTTAATAGGTTAGTCCCTGAAAATGCATAAAAATGATATAAAGTGTAAGATAAACATGTGTTAATCAATATATAATAGGCATGGAATATCAAAAATTATAGATACGTTTTGGACGTATCAATCATCGCGTACGTTGCTCTCCCGACGATTCTGCCAAACACAACATTGAAGATCTCCTCCAATCCTTTTTTTCTAGATTAACTTTGTGGGTTTCAGCCTCGCTCTGGTATCACTTGTTACCATCGTAGATGCACAATTGATTTAGCAAGAACCAAACAATCACAACAGCATAATGAGTACACCGAGATTTGTGAATGAGGTTCGGCCAACTTGCCTACTCCCCGGGACATGACTATGGGCGCTCCAGAACGATCATAATGCCAAGCGACGAGTCGCCCTAAGGCAGCGTTTTCATACTGAAAAATTGGGTTATTACTATGGTATGTGCAAAATTCCACCCGAGGCACAAAACTTTACTTGTTCACCGTTTTTTGTTAGCTTAACTGTTCTTTTTGGTAAGTTATGCTCGAGAAATCACATGAACTTTTGCACTCTTTTTAGGAATTAAGGCAGGAGAGGCTCCTACTGCTCAATATATTAAAAAGGGGAATAAAGAATAATTACATCTGAGGTAGAGGGAAACTAGAGGACTAGCCTAAGTCATTGTTGACTTAGGTGATACAAGAGGGACTAAGGAAAAAAAAGGCAAAAATACTTAGGTGATACATCTCCCTGACTATTGGCTTAAGCTCCCACCATTCAGAGAATAATAAAAAGAGATGTCATTCACCGGGGATTGACTATACTATAAACGAAGCGAAATCTCTAGTCTTTGGCAGATCCAAGTTGAGATATGGTTGGTGGAGAAGCCAGGAGTCTAATTGTCCCCATTCTTTCCCGTCGTTTTGTTTGTGAGAAGTTGAGGCCTTGTTTGATTCATAGGATTTCTAAATGCAGGAATAGGAATAGGGATAGGAATTAGATAGGATTGCAAGTGCAAAAATCTGACCATAGGAAAGTTACCCCTTGCTGCCTCGTTCCTTACAAAGGATTGGAAAAAAGAGCTCCAACTGAATTGTTTATTTCTTGTGTTTGACGTAGGAATCAACTTGCAGAGGAAAATTTCCTACAACTTTCCTTTGTTCTATTCCTGTGAATCAAACGCTGCCACAGTAAAAAATCCTATAGGAAAATGAATCCTACACTTTTCCTTCACAAACCCTGTGAATCAAACAAGGCCTGATTCCGAGAGTAAAACTAACACACCTGGAAAATCATGCCATGCTCCCTTGTGGGGCCTAAAGATGTATATCTATCTCCAACGATTTGATTCCATAGGAGCAAAATCACGCGTTGAGTTGACTTAACAAAACGAACAAGAATGTCCATGCAACTATGCGATTAGTACGTTTAAGTTATTACTAAGTCCCCACTTGGATTCCAGCCCAAAACTGGAGTATTATTGGGATCCATGAAATTATCCACCCATGAAATTATTCACGGGCCTGCACTTGTCCCATTTCTTCTCCATCGTCTGGAAAATCATGCCATGCTCCAGGCGAGCCTAAAGATAAATTATATCTTTGTGCTACAGTACATTCCATCGTACTAACGAAATTGCTAGTTGCACCAAAGTCACCACGTGGACATGAAAGATGAGTTAACTTAACAAAACGAACAAGAATGTCCATGCAAATAATCAACATCGGAGGCAAGATGGTTAGGAGGGTGGTTGTACCCCCAGCCCACCAGAGTTTAAACCCCAGGTTTAACGTTGGTGTTTCTCATTTAGGCGAAATATTCTTCAGTGAGAGGCGACGTTCCCGTCGACAGCGAGGCGCCCGTGGTGACTTCGTCGACGTCAATCTCAAGACCCAATCGCCGGCTCAGTCTCTCGGAGGTGCTCATAGGGGTAGGGTGTGCGTGTGTGCGTTCATAGGGGTGAGTGTATGCGCATGTATGTGAGCGTCTGCGTTGTACTATGTTTCGAAAAAAGAAAAGTAGCGCAGAACCTGACGCGCGAGCTAGCCCCTCCCTACCTTCCACGTGGCTTGACGGCAGCATGCGCACGAAACGCTCCCCATACGTACATGAGGCGCGCGCCCGCGTGTCTGCTGCGCCAAGCGAGCAAGCTACTCCGTAGCTATGTACGTGACGCACGCGCCTGTCTGATAGGTGGCCAGCTAGGAGGAGCTAGCTGAATCGATCCAGCTGCATGCTTTGCTTGGTTAGCTTAGTCCGTGGTTATTTTTTCTTTTCAACGGTGATACTGTAAAATCTACCAAGTGCATCAAAAAGTATAAAATATTTTTATGAAACATTTTGTTGGGTGCATTTTTTAGTGACTACCCATCCGAGGCGGTGCACCACAAAAAGATAAGGCAGTGCACTGCCCCATTCGAGACGGTGCACCGCAAAAAGAGAAGTCAGTGCACTGCCCCCTCCGAAGCAGTGCACCGCAATAGTGCACCGTCCCATCCGAGGCAGTGCACCGCAAAAAGAAGGTAGAACACTGCCCCATCCGAGGCAGTGCATCGCAATAGAGAAAACAGTGCACCGCAAAAAGAGAAGACATTGCACTGCACCCAAAAACATGAAGTCAGTGCAACCTACAGTGTAAAAAAAAGTTCGTCGAAACGTATCAACATGAGATCTAGTTTTGTAGATCTCGACACGAGTAATCCATTCGAAAAACAGATTGTGATTTGAACACTCGGTTTAAAAGATATATTATTTTCAGTCTTGGAGATTAGAAAAGTAAAGAGAAAAAGGGAACGTGGACTGAGCCTACCATCGACCCGATCGTACCAGCTACTCAGCTAGCCACGCTGCGCCCGGTACCAGAGGAGGCCGTGCTTTCCCTAGTAATTTCGAATAAACATTAAAACATACACAAAGGAAAAAAGAAAAATGAAGAAGAAAATGATACTGAGCCGGAGAAAACTAGCGCCAACTACTGGAAAAAGAACGCTTGACACCGAGGCACCGGATGTGCGCTACAGTCTCGTCCGACGAAATCCACATAAGCTGGATGTCATGGGCGAAAGGCCCGGCGTCACAGAGCAAAACCTCCTAGCCACCAGCGACGTCGACGGCTACATGGACATGCGGGCCGTCTGCGGTGCTCAGAAGGTGCCGCTGATCTCCGCTTCTGTCCTCGTCAGTTGGTCATGCTCGACGAGGACGACCACGACCACGACGGTCGCCTTTTCGTCAACGTCTCTACGGGGCGCTTCTTCCGCCGCCGGCTCCCGCAGATCCGCGGCCACGCGCTCGTCGGCTCCTCGGACGGTCTCCTCGTCATCGCGGACAGCCAGAGCCCGCACGCCGGTCGCGTCCTCAACCCCTTAACAGGTCACACGGTTTGCTTTGCCGCGCCGATGCCATGCTTCGACGGCGGGATGGTCGCGGTCGCCGCTGGCTCCCACCCGATGTTATTGCTCGCAACCACCAGCGCCATGTACGCCAGACCCCTGGCCTTGTTCGCTGAGCCGGCTAGCCAAACCTTTTATTGCCGCCCTTTTAGCTCCACCCGCCACATCGCTGCCACGGTCGCATACGGTGGTGAAATCTACATGGCCCACACTGACGGATCCGTATTTAGAAGGGTCGGCTCCGCGCAGCAAGGACATGAAGAGCCGATAGTAGCCGCCGCCGGCAACCCGGAACGACCAAACAGAGCCGGAGGCTGTCTTCCTGGTGGAGTCCGCTGGGGAGCTGCTGCTCGTCCTTCGCCAGCGGTGTGCCTTCAAGGTTTTCAGGGTCGACGTGGAGAGGAAGGCGCTGGAGCCAGCGACGACGAGCATCGGCGGCCGCGTGCTCTTCCTTGGCCCCAGGTGCCTGTCCGTGGCCGCGGATAAGTTCCCGACAATCGAAGGCGACTGCCTGTACTACGCCACCTCCTTGTTCGACACGCAGAGTCATGAGGTCCAGCGCATGTACAGGTTTGGTCTCGAGGAACCTGGACTTGAGCATATCTGCATACCGGCCTTTGAGAGCATTGCTAGGGTATTCCACGCCTACTGCATGAATCTTCCAGTTGTAAGGGATCAATTGAATCTTCCTCGCCTACGATAGGCTGGTTTCTCCCACAATGAACTTTTATTTGGTCAATAGCATACTTGGCAGTCTTATAAGAAGGCATCAGTGCGGGACGCGGATTTTGCGTGCTCGAGCTCGCTTGCTCCCGCACGACGTGTTGTAATGTGAGTGGATGTTTGCCCTGCCGTTGTGGGGTATATTTCTGGGTAGTTATTGCCGATGCATTGAATTCATATCGTACTGTGGAGGGAGCGGGTGAACCATTCCTCCGAAATCCGTTTTTCTTACCGCGGCTCGATGAGTGGCTGGGACAACATGTCCCGTGCGTCATGCAGCGACCCCGTCAGCGGGCCCGGGTCGAGCATTTGCTATTTCCCCTGCGGAGCCAGAGTCGAGATGTATAAAAATATGTTTTCATGATAAAAAAATTCCATATGTTCAAAAATGTATAATGGTTTCCTTTTAAGAAAATGTTCATATTTTAAAGAAAATTCACATGTTCAAACATATTGTTCATGCGGTATAAAATATATTACTGATTTAAATAATAATTCCGATGTTTGAAAAAAATGTTCATTGTTCCAAAAATATTTGCCAATAGGATTCATAAAATGTTCGAAGGTTCAAAAATTCATGCGGTTCAAAAGAAACTTGCATGGGATTCAGAAAATATTCATGCGTTAGAAAATATTTCACATCTCCAACAAAATGTTCACATGGTTCCAAAAATATGTCAAGGGTTTAACTAAATTTTTGTGGGTTTGAAAAAATGTTCATGGTTTCTAAAATATTTTTTCATGGTTCACAGAAATAGTTGCACGGGATTCATAAAATGTTTACATGTTCAAAAGGAAATTGTGAGATTTTTAAAATATTCTAGGGGATCAAAAAGAAATTGATGGGTTCAAAAACATTCGAGGAATAAAAATAGATACTTCCAGAGGATTCAAAAAATGTTCACGTGTAAAAAAATATTTTTGTTGGGTCCAGTTTTAAGTTCACTTTTAAAAGGTTCACTCGATCCAAAATATCATCGGTTCACATGGTTATATATTTTTTATGAGTTGAACAAAAATAAATATTCACGGGGTTAGAAAATATATTCACGGTTCGAAAAAAAGTTCATATTTTTTTAAAAACTTGTCATGGTACAAAACATTTTTTTTACGAAAAATGGTACAAAACATTCACGGGTTAGAAAATATTTCCACGGTACCAATAAAATTTTCACCTGTTCCTTAATATGTTAAGGGTTTAAATAAATATTCGTGGAGTTAAAAAAGGTTCATGGTTTCTAAAATATTAATTTGTTCATGGTTCACAAAAATAGTTGCACAGGATTCAGAAAACGTTCACATGTTAAAAGGAAATCATGATGTTTTTAAAATATTCTAGGGGGTCAAAAAAATGATGGGTTCAATAACATTCGTGGGCTAAAACAAACAATGTTCTGAGCCGTGCGGGAGAAGCCTCATTCCAATTTGGTCGTACAACATTAAAAACAAGGCCGCTCCACCTAACAACTCAGACTGGTACTACCTCCATTCCAAAATATAAGGCGTATTTCGTTACCTTTGACTAAGGCTTTGACCAAAAATTACGCCTTTAACATGTGACTTATGTGATATAAATCATAAGTAAAGTACTTCTGATTAGGAATACAATGATATTAATTTTGAATCGCATAAATTACATATTAACTAATTGTTGGTCAAATGCTTGGTCAAAGCAAACGAAATAAGCCTTATATTTTGGAATGGAGGTAGTACATGTATTTCATACGATCACATTGTCTCAGTACATACATGTCCTGCTATATTGCTCAATCAATGCTCTGGGTGGTTGCCGTAGTGCAAAATGGCGAGCCCGGGCTCTCCTAGGAGTTTTCGCATCACTGCGCTCCTTCTCTCTATTTTTTTAATAAGTAGTAGCAAATGCGAATTTACCATTTGATCTGGGCTTATGTGTTATAGGAAAATACAAGAAGGGGGATGGCGCCCTATGCTCATTTGTACCTTTTATAAAGCAAAAAGGCCCACTAAAATGCATTAGTAATTTTTCTAACTCAACATATAAGCATCCACATCGTCCATTCTCTTTGCAACCAATCAATTGTCCATATCATTTTCACTAATATTTATTAATCACTATATGCAAACTCACATCGTCCATTTCTTAAACCATTCAATTGTTCACATTAAGGCGGACCGCTACGAGGTACACAATCTGTATTTGAGAAAGTTGTAATTAGGTACCGATCAACTCCATGTTTCTGTGATGAATAACTTATTGACTGGGTTGTATCTGCTTTTTCTGGAATAGCTTTAGATATATAAATGCCAACCATGTATTTTGTAAGTCAATATGAGGAAATCATCCAAAAGTCTGCCACCGCACGGGAAATCATCCAATAGCTTTAGATATATAAATGCTACATTTTCAACTTGTTGTACTTGGTACCAATTGACATTCAATTTTTGCCATGTCATTTTGTATCTGCCCCCTTGAGTTTTTGTTCAAGCTCCGCCGCAACACGGGAACATGTTGTCCATAAGGATGGCAATGGGTAAGGTATGGGGCGGGTAGAGCGATACCATACCCATAACTATATAGTTAATGGGAAAACAATTCTACTCATACCCGTACCCACGGGTATGAAACTTCACCCGTACCCATACCCAACGGGTACCCATACCCATTGGTACCCAACGGGTAGATTAAAGAGTACATAAGTTTCTCATAATTTTACATTCATCGATAGCACATTTCATAAAATAAAACCAGTTATCTCAACTCAATAAGTACATGACAATTATCTCAACTGAAATTAACAATTAGTAACAATTTTAACATAGATTAAGAATCTCCGAGAATGAATGTTAAAACTCCACGGGGTAAGGTTCACATGTTAGTATAAATGGGTAGGGTATGGGTATACCCACGGGTACAAGGCTATACCCGTGCCCTACCCGCGACTTAACGTGTAGGGTACGTGTACTACCCATGGGTATAAAATTATGTCCATACCCTACCCATACAGGTACGGTACCCGCGGGTAACCGTACCCATGGGTAAAATTGTCATCCTTAGTTGTCCACTCACATGACTACTTTGTCGTCATATCCGGTGGCGGCGCTACATGTTGATTATGATGTCACACAACATCGTCGGATTTACTTCAGTTGTTTGTGTTTTACTGCTTCAAACGTAAATTTACCACATGACATGTTGTGAGCTTGTGACTCTAGTCCTAGCACCACCGGTGGTCATACCAAGCCAAGTGGACTAGGCCCCCGTTTTGAAGCATGGGAGAATTTACCTCTCGTGTAGCTTTACTCCCGGAATCTACTTGCCCCGCAAAATGGACGAATAAGAATGCTGACGTATTCGGTTCTGTGGGATTACAAGGGTGTAAGAGCATCTCTAGTAGAACTTGTATCCCGCCGGCCTGTAAACACGAGATACAGCACGCGAAAAACGTGGTTTAAGGATTGGTTTCGGCTACGCTCGAACATAATCCGCAAACCCGTGCGTTAAAACAGAATATTCCATTTTACCGCTCGGCTTTGCGGGTTCTGTCCGGCCGCAGCCGAAACCAACCCTTAAAACACATGGTAACATATGTGTCGTTGTAGGGTTGCGTAATGGTAATTTAAAAATTTCCATATAACATAATACGCAACAGCCAAGATCATCTACGAAGATACAAGAAAATAACAATTCAATGATCTAGTACGAAGTACATTAACAACACCACACCATTGAAGCGGAAAAGGTGTTGATGACGAAGTCGATTTGAAGCATGTGAAAGATTTTCTCGACTAAGCCTAGTGGAGAGAATGTTGCCGACTCCCGTGTCTAACCTTCTTGATCCGAGAGAGCGAGGGGTCAAGCGTCCTAGTGGCGGCGCTAGATGTTCAATATGATGTCACACAACATTGTTGGATTTAATTCCACCGCTTGTATTTTACTGCTTCAAACATAGTTTTACTACATCACATGTTGTGAGCCTGTGACTCCTAGTTCTAGCACCACTGGTGGTCATACCCATGAAAAAAACAGTAGTGCGCTATAGTGTTGCTAATAGCAGATGTAGCGCTTTGAGACTTGTCTCGTTAAATAATACAATGTCTAATAGCGCTATTTTGCTATAGAGGTGCTATTTTTTTTCTTGGTCATACCAAGCCAAGTGCTATAGCGCGGCTATGTCGAGCCCTATGATTTGTCTAGGATTGCATACAGGAGGAGAAATTCTCCACGACCAGCTCCCCGCGCACGCATTAGGCCTTGTTTGTTACTAGGGTATTTTACGAGATTGGCGAAGATAATCCTCTAGTGGATTGGGTGAAACCCCAAACTTCACCCAATCCCCTAGGATCAAACCACTAGGTAGGGGTAGTGTATTGGATCCCCTAGGGGATTGAGAAAAATGAACTAGAGTTTGGTGATTTGTGTGGGAAAGATGGGGATAAAACCTGTCTAATACACTAGAAACAAACGATGTTTTGAGATACTAGGTGAATGCCCGTGCGTTGCTTCGGGCCCTAAGTTTCTTTCTAATCTCCATTATCACTCCGTGTCAACTCATCAGCAATGTGCTCAAGTTTATTCCATTGCAGCCATTTTTTTACTACAAACTTCTTGTTACACGTAAAATTTCCCAGTCAACTCTAACCAACAAAATTAGCAATAAGCATTGTTACCTTCCATCTAAACCCAATCCATTGAGCAATAGAGCAACAAAATCCCAAATCTAACTCCATCGAGCTTTGTCGACTAAGCAAAATCCCAAATCTAATTCTATCAAGCTTTGTCGACTCAGCAAAATCCTCTCAGTAAGGGCACCCAAAGTGATGATGCCAAAACTTAATACATTAACATCATTAGGCAGTGATGCCCAATTCCTAAGTCATCGTATGGATGACCCTATTTAGTTACACAAATGGGTCCTACTACATCAATATATCCAAATATTTTGTTCGTGGTCCTTTCTATATCTCTGATTTTTCTCTCCTCACAACAAGGAGTGCACGAACAACGCATCTAAAAACCACAGGTCGCCTCCTCCTCCCCTAATCAAACAACCAACGCATCGGTTTATGCTCATCCTTACAACTCTTGATTTGTCATGCGTCCAAATCCCGCATCCCTGTCCATTCCATCATCTCCTCTTCCACTAATCAGAGCCGAAATAGAATTATTACATGAAGTCCCACCACCTGATTGACCAGCACAGATCTGCTTGGCCATGAACTTCCCTTGCATCTACCACATCCATCACCTGATGCACATCATTTTCCATGGGCGAGACTATTCAGTGCTGGCAGAGGAGACGGCTTTAGGTGTTCAGTAACCATGGTGACCTATGGTTCTTCTTATCTTTCTTCCATTCCGCTGCAGCTGACACTCACGTCAAGTCAAACAAGCCTCTTCTTTTATAGCCATTGCTACGACGTGTCCACAAATTAGATGACTCGTGTCACCTCTTTCCTCTACATTACAATGCATTAATCCAATCAAATTCAACCAAAAAAATTCAAAGTGAGTTCAACTATGAAGTACAATTGTTATGCTCTAGGAAAACTACATGACAACGAACCCAATAAATTAACATCTACTCCAATATATCAAGTGGTTTTATGAAGATAATGTGCCAAAACTAAACATAGTGATCCAAAGAAAAAAGCAGTTCGTTATTGCAACGACCCCTCATGAAAAAAAAAATGCAGTAAAAAATTCAATACGTACATGTTCCTACACATAATGCTACTTATATCTAATAAGGATTTTATGAAGTATATCATATGTATTTTCTATAAAGATTCTCATACTATTCTTTTATGTATTTGTCTTCCATTTAGTACAATATAATCAATTTTTAATTCAACAAATCCCGGTATCCTTCTAGTTATTTGCAAAAAAAACATATACCTCATAAATTAATTTCCTGCGACCATTAACAATTTTTTTGTTAAACACCATAAGTTAGCTATGAAACAATCAGCATATAGACGATCACAAATATTTATCCAAGAGTCCACAAAGTATATACTTCGCAAAAGTCTAACGCGACACCACCGTGATTTTCATGTAATTTTGATTTCAAAAATATTTAGATAGGTCGATAGTGCATATACTATTCATATCTTAATCTTAGGTAAAAAACATGGACTTAACAAACTCATAGTACCGTTGATACAACTAAAATAAATCATTCAACTAAAAACTTTACTATATCGATTTATGCACGTTATTTTGTCCGTGTATATACTAAACCAATTTAATTGAAGAAAATTTGAAGCACACGGGTGGAGCGTTCACAGGAAACAGCTTACATTGATGAATCTCTTGAGTCTTGACCAATGCTATCTCTATATATTTAAGAGGACAACCCTTTTTTCAAACTTAGAGGACAACCCTGTTGACATGGCATTATCTGACAAGTGACAATTTTGCAGCTTAATTCACGTGAGACATGAAACAATATCGATCGGTCAGTGCCTAATTTAATGAGTCGACCGACCCCTCAGCCTTCACCTTGGAGATCTTGACACTGGATAGGTAGATATCAGATATCTCCAGGGCTGACATGTTCGACCTCTCAACCATCCTACATGGATACACCTACACGTACAGTTTAAGTCAAATCAATCATCGTTGGCATCAAAGATTAATTCAGAGAATAGTAGTAGTTGGCACTCCATCTAAATCTTGGTGGATAGTAGAAAGTAACATAGCGGAATGAAAATTGTACCAGATGTAGTCGACAACATAGGTTCAGATGGCGTGAGCGATGCTGTCCTCGGGTCGGTCGACCCAGTGGGCGATAACGCTGCTCTGCCATGGATGGACTTGGTGCCCGAGGCAGTCGACGCAGGCTAATCGTTGATGAACACGGTCTACGTTTCACCGTCTCCACGGCGCCTTTATGAGTAGCGCGGCCGCGGCCTTGTCGGCACATATGATCATGTCTCGCCGTCCCTGCCGTGCAATGTAAAGTAGAGCGGCTGCCTCGCGTCCTCCTTGCTGAGAACCTCCGTTGGGCAGCATAACCATCTACAGATTAGAGAAGAGGGATTGCACCCCGATATATGGATCGGGAGAGATTTTGCTTCCTGGTTTTGTTTTTCTCGGAGGCGTACGTTAACAGGAGATTTACGTCCCGATTTTTCCTCGCTAGGGACGTGATTTGCGTCTCCCTTTTTTCTTGGCAACGACCTGCGGTGTGGTTTGCTTGCAAAGCTGGTACCAACGTGATGGTTAGTTGAGAAAAAATAGTAAAATTAGTTCAGATTCGATTGTTTGTTGGGTGCGGTGGCATTTGCTCGGTAAATATTGTGAAGTGTGACACCAACGATAGACTCTCCTTTAATAGTAAAATACCTGCATCCAAAAATTGATTACACGTCAATGGCCTGAAAGGTGAGGAATTAGTCGGCGCTGAATGAATCAATTAACTAATTTGATTATTGTAATTAATCAATCAACTATTTTTTGTGTATAATAAATGCCCAGCGCGCATACACACCCTTGTCAGTGGTCAGGATGGTCTCTCCATCCTTGATCTTGACCTGAATCTAAGGCTTCTCCTCCCTGTTGACAATCTTCTAGGGCACAGAAGTTTCATGTCCCTCTGCACTTCCTTGTCCTCACACCTAAAAATAAATGCAAATATATAACCTATAACACCAAAGAAGAGCAGATATCAAGGAATGAGGTATTTTCTTCCAATAAGACGTTTGTGTCAAAGATGGTCCTTTCAGGGTTGACAGCTGCGGGGTTCTTGGCACCTTCGCCGATGAGGATGAGCCTATCGTTGTCGGTGAACCTGGCCCATGAGAGTGTGATACGTTTACCCTGGCCATTGGCCATTCATGTACACACCGGCGCATGAGTAGGTCATACCGAGATCGATATCGATCACAGTCCCAACCTTCTTGGCACCGTCTTTTGCTGCAGAAAATGCAAACAGCAGTCCTGCATACACAGAGGAACGCCAATAAACAACTTTCATTCATTGATCTGGTCGCAGTGGTATTAGAATACACACATCTGCATAATGCAGAGTATATAAAATTCAGCTCGTATTAGTAAATTTCATCTCAGCTACCTTTCTACATTATTATTTACACTGAAACTGAACAATATATAACTAAGTTTGCACAAGTAAAAGTCAATTCAGCCACTTTCATGCAGTAATATAAGTTGCAGTGAAAGTGGATAATTTCCTGCAGTGCTCTTTCTAGTGCACTGCTACCCCTACTATCATGGAAAGCATTCACGACCTAACACTTCCTTTCCAAGGATACCAAGTACTCTGTCAGTCTCAACATGAACCACCATTTGCTTCATCAGTAACTGCATACACACGCAAGACTTGCACAGTCTCTACCATTTGCTTCATCAGTAGCATGCACATTCCACACAAAAAGAGCTCGGATTTATAATGCCAAACCATAGTTTTTCAGTCACACAAAATTCTATGTTATTTTCTGGTGTTCCAAATTCCAGCGGTAGTACCGCTGGGTTAAGCGGTACTACCGCTGAGAGCTACCGCCACCGCTACCGCCTCCGCTACCGCTGAAATGGCCGTCTGACGCGCTTGTCCGGTACCAACTGGTACCGCTGGCGGTACCGCCGCCGGTACCGCTGAGGTGGGAAGAGACGAACCAGCCCACCCCAGCGGTAGTACCGCTGGGTTAAGCGGTACTACCGCCGAGGTGGGATTGTTTCCGGGATTGATTCCGGGTTGGACTGCAGCCGACCTAGGGTTTGATGTTTCTATTTATTCCTCTTGTAAGCCGCCGTTTTGGGGTAAGCCACACATTGTAAACCCACGGCGTTTGTAACCTCACCCGATATAGTGAAGTATTGCTGGCTGGCGCTCGTGGTTTTTTCCTCTCCTTTGTTTGGAGAGGTTTTCCACGTTAAATCTCGTGTCCCCTTTGGTTTGATCGTTCCGCTCTTCGTCGTTTTCTTTGCTATCCGTTTTACAACAAGTGGTATCAGAGCCCTGTTTCAGATCTGTTTTCAGATTAGGGTTTTGGATGGCATCGATGAAGTTCGATCTACCGGCGCTGGACTACAAGACGAGATTCTCGTTGTGGCAGATCAAGATGCGTGCGATCCTCGCACAGTCCAATGATCTTGACGAGGCGCTGGAGAAATTCGGCGACAAGGATGCGGCTTCATGGACCGCTGATGAGAAGCGGAAAGACCGTAAGGCTTTATCGCTTATTCAACTTCATCTATCTAATGATATTCTGCAAGAAAGTACTCCAGGAGAAAACCGCAGCGGCACTGTGGGCTAAGCTGGAGTCGATCTGCATGTCCAAAGATCTCACCAGCAAGATGCATGTGAAGATGAAGTTGTTCACGCACAAGTTGCAAGAAGGTGGTTCGGTAATGAATCACTTATCGATCTTTAAGGAGATCGTTTCTGACCTAGTGTCGATGGAGGTAAAGTACGATGATGAAGATCTAGCACTTTTACTTCTATGCTCGCTGCCAAATTCCTTTGCAAATTTTCGTGATACCATACTGTTAAGCCGTGATGAACTAACCACCGCGGAAGTATATGAGGCCCTGCTTGCCAGGGAAAAGATGAAAGGTATGGTACAGAAAGAGGAGTCGTCGTCCTCCAAGGGCGATGCTTTGCAGGTCTGAGGGAGGCCTGAGCAGCGAGATAACCACTACCACAACAACAGAGACAAGAGCAAGGGTGACAGAGGTCGCTCAAAGTCTAAAGGCCGTGACAAGTTCTGCAGGTATTGTAAGAAAGCTAATCATGTCATTGATGATTGTTGGAAGTTGCAGAACAAGGAGAAAAGAACAAGGGTGACAGAGGTCGCTCAAAGTCTGATGATTCTGTTTCTTCTGATTCTGATAATGATAATGTTCAGAACTCACCCCCTGTTTTGCAGCCACAACAGTCTATTGCTGCTCGTAGGAACAGGAGGAATTGTGGTCCTCGACCACGTTTAATTGAAGAGTGTAACATTGTTGATTATGCTCTGAGTTGTGCAGAACAGGTGGAGCACGGACATGAGCCGTCCACCTATACTGAAGCTATTGGTTTCGGTGACCGCGACAAGTGGCTTGCTGCTATGCAAGAAGAATTGCAGTCACTCGATAAGAATGGCACATGGGAAGTTGTGCGCTTGCCTAAGAAAAAGAAGGCAGTTCGCTGTAAGTGGATCTTCAAGAGAAAGGAGGGTTTATCTCCTAGCGAGCCTCTGAGGTTTAAGGCAAGGTTAGTTGCAAAAGGCTTCAGTCAAATTCCAGGTGTGGATTATAATGATGTTTTCTCTCCGGTTGTTAAGCATAGTTCAATTCGTATATTTTTCGCTATTGTTGCTATGCATGATCTTGAGCTTGAGCAGTTAGATGTAAAGACTGCGTTTCTGCACGGAGAGTTGAAGGAGGAGATATACATGGACCAGCCAGAAGGGTTCATAGTGCCGGGTAAGGAGGATCTTGTGTGTAAGTTGAAAAGGTCCTTATACGGTTTGAAACAATCTCCTCGTCAGTGGTATAAAAGGTTTGATTCTTTTATGTTGTCACATGGCTTTAAGAGGTCTGAATTTGATAGCTGTGTGTACATTAAGTTTGTTAATGGATCACCTATATACCTGTTATTATATGTTGATGATATGTTGATTGCTGCCAAGAGCAAGAAAGATATCGCTGCTCTCAAGTCACAGTTGAGTAGCGAGTTTGAGATGAAGGATCTTGGTGCTACTAAGAAAATTCTAGGTATGGAGATTACCCGTGACAGAAATTCTGGTTTGTTGTTTCTTAGTCAGCAAAATTACATTAAGAAAGTTTTCATCGTTTTAATATGCATGATGCAAAGTCTGTTAGTACTCCTATTGCTCCTCACTTTAAGTTGTCAGCTGAACAATGTTCTAGTACGGATGGGGATTTTGAGTACATGTCTAGAGTTCCATATTCTAGTGCTGTTAGTTCTTTAATGTATGCCAAGGTTTGCTCACGTCCAGATTTATCATATGCTATGAGTTTGGTTAGTAGGTATATGGCTAATCCTGGTAAAGAACATTGGAAGGCTGTTCAGTGGATTTTCAGGTACCTTCGTGGCACATCCAATGCTTGCCTCAAGTTCGGCAAGACTTATGAGGGACTCGTAGGCTATGTGGATTCAGATTTTGCTGCCGATTTGGATAAGAGGAGATCCCTCACAGGTTATGTGTTCATGCTTGGTGGTTGTGCCGTGAGTTGGAGGGCAACGTTGCAATCCGTTATTGCCCAGTCTACCACCGAAGCAGAATACATGGCTATTGCTGAAGCATGTAAAGAATCGGTTTGGCTGAAATATTTGTTTGCTGAGCTTTGTGGAGATGATACTTGCATTAACCTGTTTTGTGATAGTCAGAGTGTTATTTACCTTACCAAGGATCAGATGTTCCATGAGAGAACAAAGCACATTGACGTCAAATACCATTATGTGCGTGATGTTGTTGCAAAAGGTAAACTTAAGGTATGCAAGATAAGTACTCATGATAATCCTGCTGATATGATGACAAATCCAGTTCCTGTTACTAAGTTCGAGCTTTGCTCGGGCTTAATTGGTATCACTGTCTAGCCCAAGAGGCTATTTGGCGCCGAAGGTGTTTTTCTTTGTTGTTTCAGGATGAAGTTCTCTTTCATGCTACAAGATGGAATTTGTCTCAAAGTGGAGTGTTATTTTCTGGTGTTCCAAATTCCAGCGGTAGTACCGCTGGGTTAAGCGGTACTACCGCTGAGAGCTACCGCCACCGCTACCGCCTCCGCTACCGCTGAAATGGCCGTCTGACGCGCTTGTCCGGTACCAACTGGTACCGCTGGCGGTACCGCCGCCGGTACCACTGAGGTGGGAAGAGATGAACCAGCCCACCCCAGCGGTAGTACCGCTGGGTTAAGCGGTACTACCGCCGAGGTGGGATTGTTTCCGGGATTGATTCCGGGTTGGACTGCAGCCGACCTAGGGTTTGATGTTTCTATTTATTCCTCTTGTAAGCCGCCGTTTTGGGGTAAGCCACACATTGTAAACCCACGGCGTTTGTAACCTCACCCGATATAGTGAAGTATTGCTGGCTGGCGCTCGTGGTTTTTTCCTCTCCTTTGTTTGGAGAGGTTTTCCACGTTAAATCTCGTGTCCCCTTTGGTTTGATCGTTCCGCTCTTCGTCGTTTTCTTTGCTATCCGTTTTACAACATTCTAACCACCATGAGACCAGTAACATCCACTGATACATAAGAAAATAACCGAACTGTATGACCTCACCTCCTGGCGGAAATAGGAGTAGGCGCGAGCGCCATCTTATACTGGAGATCTCCTACGTCGGCAGCGAATTTGTGCAGCAGGAACGTCAGCGCCGACTGAGCGTCGGTGTGTCCCCCGCGGCCGTAGCCTCGATCTGTGCGGACGCGGTGGAGAAAGTAGCCTTTAGCGCGGCGTTGCCTAGTGTGTGGAACACCGGCCGCAGTTCGTCGACAAGCCCCGCGCACGGCCCCAGGCGGTGGTGGTCGAAATCACGTTGCTGCACGGGTCCCGTGGAGGACGACTCACCCACATTCGGGGCAACGGCGGCGCCGCGTCTGAGAGGAGGCAGGCGGTGTTCCTGAGGACGGGGAACGGCCGGAGGAGTTCTACGCGAGGAGCATTGCTGTGTGGGCGGCGATGGTAATGGGGTGAAGATGGAGAGGGGCACAGCCCGGCGGTCGGCAGGGAACGAAGAGGAAGTGCTGCCCGTCGCAGGGAGAGATCCTCTCGGCGAAGAGATATCGCTGATCTGTTATCCATTGATAGCTCGTACAGATCCATTCTTGTACTTCGTAGAGATTGGCATGTAAGATTCCTTCCGCAAAGATAATGGGATGCGGGAATAAAACCGCGTACATGTACATGTAATTTATTTTGGTTAAGCGTGGTAAAGAAACGGGCATGCGGGGAAAGAAAAAACAGGTAAGGGAGTTGGACGAAAGGGTGGGCAGAACGTGGAACCAAACTCTTCTTTTAGATAGGAGAGATATAGGCATTTGGGGGTTTGACCGGGATAATCCCCACCAATACCTAAAAAAAGCTCTAGAAACAAACAGATCCTTACTGGGCTAAGTTGGGCCATATCCCACGTGCGCAATCTTACTCCCATCATTTCCTTACTAGACTTGGAAGATTCTCTCGTTTCACCTGTTTTGCTTAGCAAAAAAAAAAAGTTTTGCTTATCAAGCAAGCAGCTTACTGCTACGAATAGTAGAGTAGTACTCCCTCCGTTCTATAATATAAGATGTTTTAAGTGTTACATATGTTGTCTAGATTCATAAAAAAAGAGTGGACATGTACACTAAAATATGTCTACATACATATGTGTGCATATGAATGTGACAAAATGCTAAAACATCTTATATTGTGGAACGGAGAGAGTAGATGAGAACATTTTTCCAACCGGGCTGCCCCCCTTTCCATTAATTGCTTAACGGAAATACAAAGTTTTTATGTTATAGATGCACCAAATGAGACCGGAAAAACAGGGGAAAGCGAGTTGGGGCAGTAACACTGAGACTACTCGATCTCGAGTAGCCCTGCGAGGCTAAAACCTGTTACCACCTTATTCACGCACTAACCTAACCAGTTCATAGAAGAAAGTAAACATACAGCGAACCCAACACAACACCAGGTTTCAAACCAACTGCAACATTTTTAAGAGATGAAACTTCTTCACGGGTATCAAACCCAACACCCACGCAGGGGGGTACAAAAGGCTAGGAAAGTCTCTTAACCGCCTGTGATCCGCAGAACGGCAGATGGGTCTGGAGCTAGTCCTTGCTCCGAGCTTCTCCTTGTAATCTCCATAGGTTTCCACATTAGTTGCTGAGCTCCATTCTTGATGAACTCCCTCTCTTCTTCTCCATACAGGCCTGCCCAGTATTTTAGCAGAGAACATGTAGAGAAAACTATGGTTAGCGGAGTTCTCAATCGATACTTCTCAAAAGTAACCTTATTGCGAGTTGTCCAAATAGACCAACAGATAGCTGCCATCAAGATGGAATACAATTTCTTCCCACCCGGTCAAAAAGCATAAAATCAGGCTAAACATTGCCAAATATTCCTGGGGCAAGTGCCAGTATGGAAAATCTCACCCACACACCCCGACACCACTTTAGCAACCGCACACCCAAAAAGCAAATGATCTCTGGATTCTATATTATCACAGAAGGAGCACTTGGGATTTCCCAGCCACTTCCTTTTTTCATGTTATCTCTAGTGAGAATTGCATCTTGCACCGTTTGCCACATGAAGAATTTTATTTTCAAAGGTATCTTATCTTTCCAGATCCATTTATAATAAGGACCTGAAATGGGTTTCTCCAGGTACCGATACACCGACCTGGTTGTAATTTTTTTGTTAGCATTCCACTTCCAGAAAACTACATCATCGATTTCCGACGCTGTTACCTCATTTGGCTTACTGACAATATAGGTAACCTGATCTTGCAGAAGAGGGTATAGTCTTCTTCTAAAAGGAATCACAAAACCATTTTCCTTACATTTCATAAGTAGATGAGAACATGGTTGGATGAGCACAGAAAGAAAGAAAAAGACGTCCTTTCTCCTCTCCTCTCGTTTTCTCTCATACTACTTGTACCAGCTCATCACCTGTCCTTTACGCCCACCATTCACCATGGGTCACAGTACTCAACTGTTGTTACACAGCCACGGCTACTAGGAATTTATGCTCTTTGCCAAAAAGGCATCCTCACACATTCTATTCCCATTCTTATCAACGTGTTCTTCTCGGTGATCTCTCTATTTCAAAAAACTCGAAATAATATTTTAAAGATTTTAAAAATTCCAAAAAAATTGACAGTAAGTTGACAGGTAATACATTGTATTGTTGTCTACATAAAAATCACAAAATATTGGATCTAAAAAGCAAAAAAGAACCCATTTTTTCCAAATGGAATCGCAGGAAGGTGACACTACTGAGAGCAAAGTCCCACCGGTGGTCTCACCCGTTTCCGTTCCGTTCAGCCGTCAGTCGAGTCAGGTGTGGAAAGCAGAGAGAGAGAGCCAAGATTTTATCGATCAGCTCGCCCGTCCCCCCGTCCCCCCGTCTCTCTCCCCTTTCCGCTTTCCTCGAGCTCTGCACCCCGCTGCTGCCTCTGCTCTTCACTGCCGCACCCACCCCTGCCATCAATCCCCAACCAAAATCGATCTAGGGTTTCACATTCACCCCATCCCAATCCCATCCTCCGCCCCCAACATCTTCCCGGAGCTGTGTCCGCCATTGATATGGCGGCCGAGTAACCCCTCGGAGGTTCCTGACTGACATCAGGCGCCGACTGGAACCGCAACTAGGAGCATGGCGTCCTCCTCCGGGAGGCGGGCGGGCCCCGGGCAGGCCGCGTCGCCGGCGGGCCCCAGCGGCGGCGGGGGTAGGAGGCTCATGCGCACCCAGACCGCGGGGAACCTCGGCGAGTCCATCTTCGACAGTGAGGTCGTCCCCTCCTCTCTCGTCGAGATCGCACCCATCCTCCGCGTCGCCAACGAGGTCGAGCAGAGCAACCCGCGAGTCGCATACCTATGTACGTATCAACGCACGCTTCCTCTCTTGCTTCTCCCCCCTCCTCTTCCACCGCTCACTGGAGTACTTGTTAATTACTGCTTGCTTCCCACCAGCACCGTATTAGTATATTCTTCTCTACTGTCTCTACTATCTTACTGCCACTAATAATAGTTGACTGATCCGGAGTGGTGACAGTGATTCCCTAGATGCCCGACAGACTACGTACTATCTCCCTTTTTTACTGCCACTAATCATAGTTTACTAATTTGGTTGGAGTCGGCCTATATAATTCCAACTTCCTCTTAATTACTGCTTGCTTGCCACTAGCACCGTATTAGTATATTCTACTCTACTCAACCTCATCGACGACGCGCTCAACTGGGTGCTACGACTATCTTACTGCCACGAACCATACTAGTTAACGGAGTATTTCAGAGTGACAATGATTCCCTAAATGCCCTACATACTAGTACTACATTCCTTTTTTTTACTGCCACCAGTAGTTAACTAGTTTGGTTTCTTAATATATTTCCTTTGTCCAAGAAGAACTAATTTGGTTGGATTCGGCCTAATTCCCTAGCTGCACCACAGACATTACACACTACTACTAGTACTTGCTCTACTGCCTCACCCACGGATGAGTGCATCTCCTGTGCAGGCCGCTTCTACGCCTTCGAGAAAGCCCATCGCCTCGACCCCACCTCTAGCGGACGGGGTGTTCGCCAGTTCAAAACCGCGCTCCTGCAGAGGCTCGAAAGGGTACAATTATTGTAGCTTGCTTGAATTCATTTGTATCACCTGTTTTACCTTGTCTGCACGCCTGCCATATCAAATGGACACTACTATGTTTTACCATATGCTGCTTCACATTTCAACCATCTGCTTCCTTAGGAAAACGACCCCACGCTCAAGGGACGGGTGAAACAGAGCGATGCGCGCGAAATGCAGAGCTTCTACCAGCATTACTACAAGAAGTACATCCAGGCGCTTCAGAATGCCGCGGACAAAGCTGACCGGTGGGTGACTGAGCACAGCCTTTTTTTTTTCTCTCTATGTGCACACATGCTGCTGAACTGTTTCTTGCCTCACTCACTTAATTTGCTTGTCTAACTGCTCAGCGCTCAGCTCACAAAGGCGTACCAAACCGCAGCCGTCCTGTTTGAGGTCCTAAAGGCCGTCAATGTTTCGCAGAAAATCGAACTTGATCAATCGGTGAGCCCTACTTCTGTGTTGCTACTATGGTGGATTCTAGCTTGTTGAGCACTGCTGTATTTTCTTTCTTTCTGCAAATGTTATGCTTCCTTCAGAAAAAACACCTCCACCGTTATCCATAAAATTGGACTTCCCTGTTGTAATTATTGCAGATTGTGGATGCTAATAAACAAGTCGAGGAGAAGAAAAAGCTGTATCTCCCTTTCAATATCCTCCCGCTCGACCCGGACAGCGCGCATCAGGCTGTTATGCAATTTCCCGAGGTTCCCATCCCGATCTTCGTATCATACTTTGACGACATGTTGAGATGATTACAACACCACTTATGCCACGTTTGATTCTTCTATGTAGATACAAGCCGCTTTTCACGCTCTTCGCAATACAAGGGGTCTGCCATGGCCCAAGGACCATGAAAAGAAGGTTGATGCAGATCTTCTTGATTGGCTTCAAGCTTTGTTTGGCTTTCAGGTTAACCCACCACTTCCATATCAGACGTATTCATGTTGATGATCTGGTTGTGAGCTCTGGCCTCAACAAAGCTCCACCACTGCTTATACATGTTCTCTAACTTCGGCAACCACTTTTGCAGAAAGATAATGTATCCAATCAAAGAGAGCATCTCATACTCTTGCTTGCCAACGTGCATATAAGGAAGATTCCCAAACCTGATCAACAACCAAAGGTATTGCCTTCCGCAACATGCACGTGCAGTGAGGTGTGTGCACATGGATCCTTGTGTAATGATGTTGTTTACTCATTTCCTCTTGGTAATATTTTCAGCTAGATGATAATGCGTTGGATACAGTTATGAAGAAGCTTTTTAAAAACTACAAGAGGTGGTGCAAGTACCTTGGCCGCAAAAGCAGCTTATGGTATGATGTTCAATCTTCAATGTTTTTTTATAGAAATGGAGGGTGTGCCCCCAGCCTCTGCATCCAGAGGATGCACACAGCCGGTTCAATCTTCAATGTAGAATTTAGATGTTAGTCATGATTACGTGATTTAACCCAGGCCTGCAATTATAAGCTCTACATAGTCTTGTGGTTCACTAATTAGTTGACCATTATTTTTCTAGGCTGCCGACTATTCAACAAGAAGTACAACAGCGTAAGCTTCTCTACATGGGCCTTTATCTGCTCATCTGGGGCGAGGCAGCTAATTTGAGATTTATGCCAGAGTGTCTTTGCTACATCTATCATCATGTATGGCCAATTCCTTTCCTGTTTTTTAAACTAAACACGTGATATACATACTGGGCCAGCGAACTGAGTTTGTAACTCTTAAAGGAGTTCAGTGTCACAATCTATATAACGATATTGATGCAAATGATAGTAAAGCTACCTGTGTATGTTTGGATTGTTACCAAAATGCTCCCCACCAATTTTTTGATCATGACGAAAAGTTTGAATAATTTTTGGATAGTTGCCATTTTTTGCATGACATTGACCCTTTGCCCACCCAGTTTGTCTTTATACCCAACATTAGCCAACTCATGGGCATGAAAAGCCATGAATATTTTGTTAGGACAACCTCGGGCTCAAATGAAACACACTATCTTATCTGACTCTAACCTGCACAAATCTGTTGGCATCTTGTGAGGAGTCACATGCCGTTCACTTCCATTATACATGAAAGTATTTGTTGGGTGTGACTTATGTTAGGCTGTGACTTATGTTAGGCATGAGGACTTCTGTGCAAAATTTCCAATTAAAACAAGCAATCTCTCTTTCGAGTAGAACCGTAGCTTACCTACAAATTATGTCAGTAAAACATTAGGTAAAGAGTGGCTTCTACGTGCATTGCTCCACTGATTATTCAGTATCCACTAGCTAAGACTGACGATGTAAAAAGTCCTTGATAACTTGGACGCATGATGCGAGCTGTAAGCAGTGCAGCATCAAACAATGTTGTTTACATGATAGTTTATGCAGATATTAGTTCCTTCCGAGGTAATCCGGTACACACTAATCAAGAAAGTTCTCAAATAATCCCTATATTTGCCTGCTCCCGTTTCTTCTAGGTGTTCCTCTTAGTATGTTGGACCACTGTTAATGGGCGAAATGTTGAGGTTAATACATTATATTTTTGTGCTGGCAAAGTTTGCATACCATTTATGCTTTTTTTCATCGCTTCGCACTAGCTCATCTTTTTGCAATCCTGATGAGTTCATGATCATGATAGGTAAAAAATGCTAGATTATATTACGGCAGTTTACTAGTCATGGTTGATTGGCTCGGGACCTTGTTGTATGTGTGGACCTTAGATTTTGTGATGAGATCATTTGTGGCAAGTGATAGTAGTGCCTTTTCTTTTATTTTGTTGCAGATGGCTTTTGAATTATACGGTATGTTGGCTGGAAATGTGAGCCCAACAACTGGCGAAAATGTTAAACCAGCTTATGGTGGCGCAGAAGAAGCCTTCTTGAAGTTAGTTGTGACTCCAATTTACAAAATTATAGAGATGGTAATAGCTTATTTATTTCCATTCTCATGTATTAATTTCAAGCACATTCCACTTATATCCTTTGGAATTTTACATAGGAAGCTGAACGGAGCAAGACAATAAAATCAAAACACTCACATTGGAGAAATTATGATGATCTCAACGAGTACTTTTGGTAAATACAGCGTAATTTGACAATTTCGTGCAATATATCTGAGCCAGTTTTTGAGGAAACCGTGCAATTTTTTACATTGCTTATCAGGTCAAGAGATTGTTTCCGATTAGGATGGCCTATGAGAGCTGATGCTGATTTTTTCAAGACTCCAAAAGTTGCTCTTACTTCTCGTAATCAGATGGGCGGAGTAAGTCACTGATGTGGATGTAGCTTACTTACATAGAAATCAAGTACCTTTACTTTCATTCAAATAAACTACTGAGTAGTATAGTCGGGAAACATGCATGCATTAATTGTCAGATAGAAAACAAATCATTTGGTACAATAGTTTTGTTCATGGGATGATATATATATTTTTCTGTTGTGCAGCAATGAGTATGATAGTAGATTTAAGCCACCTGCTTTATAAGCCTGTTTCATTTTTTCCAAAGTTCAAAGATTCTTGGCCTATGATAAGCTTCTGTTCCCATCCAAATGATTGTAAGTCTGAGTGCTGGGGTAGATTTTCTGTTCGCAGCAAAACTGAGATGATTTTGCTGGGTTATGTGTTTTGTAGTCTTTAAATGAATGTAGAGAAAAACTTCTGTTAGTTAAAAGTTATCTATATATTTGCCTAGCAATAAAGTCAAATAAAAAATTCAGTTTATTTCTTCATGCAGTCTCTTTTGTTATTGACATTTCTTGTTTTATTCCAGGAGAACAGACCAGCTGGTAGTGACCAGTGGATGGGAAAAGTCAACTTTGTCGAGATACGGTCATTTTGGCACATCTTCCGAAGTTTTGACCGGATGTGGAGCTTCTTAATTTTATCTTTACAGGTTTATTTGTGATTTCCCACCTTCTTCTTGGGGCTGTTCTTTCTGTTACACTTTTGGGTATTTTTTGTTTTCTTATCCGTACGTGTTTTGACATGATTTTTTTGTTTGCTGTCTCTTTTCACTCAGGCCATGGTTATAATTGCTTGGAATGGTGGCACACCAAGTGATATCTTCGATGCAGGAGTCTTCAGACAGGTTTTGAGCATCTTTATAACGGCCGCAGTAATGAAATTCGGTCAAGGTATTGTTGGCTGGATTCACATTAGTCTTTTTTTTTGTAAGCTGCCTTCGTTATGTACACCTCACATTACTTATCAGATAGCAAAATCACCCATTAGCTTGAGGTTACACATGATATTAATTTTATCGTTTGAATGGTTGTCTTCGCCATTTACCTAAATCTAGCTTAAGTTCTGGACATTAGGAGCTTTCACTGATCGACAGCAGTGGTATCGCAGCCAAAGTATTAAGTTTATGGTCTACATTCTGTACCAAAGCTTGAGGATTGCATTTCTGTTCAATTTGATTTTATTTTCCTGAACATTATTCGTAGCATGAAATCAGAGGGTAATGGTGGTTGTTCAGGATCTAATATATTGTGTACACACTAGAGATTATTTATCATTGGTTAGGTTTAATAAGTAATATTTTGATGCAGCAATTCTGGACATTGTCTTGAGCTGGAAAGCAAGAAAGAGCATGTCTCTCGCTGTTAAACTTCGGTATATCTTAAAATTACTATCAGGAGCTGCTTGGGTTGTAATTTTACCAGTAACTTACGCATACGCCTTGGAGGATCCTAATGGTTTCGCTAGAACAATCAAAAGTTGGTTCGGTGATGGGCGGAAGCAGACATCGTTATACGGCTTGGCTGTTGTGATATATTTGGCACCAAATATGCTGGCAGCCATGTTATTTCTAATTCCTGTCCTGAGGAGAGCTCTTGAGAGATCAAATCTTAAAGTCATAACGTTCATGATGTGGTGGTCACAGGTAATTTTCCTTTGGCATTTTTGTTGAAGCTATTGATTCTTGATACCCTTTTATGCTAAGTTGTAAAACATTCTACAGCCTCGCCTATTCGTCGGCAGAGGGATGCATGAAGGCGCATTCTCCCTTTTCAAGTATGTTTGCCCATCTAAGCACTTGTTATCCTTTTTGAATTGCCATTGCACATTCTCTTTCTAAGCATTGTTACTCTTTTAGGTATTCAATGTTCTGGGTCCTTCTTTTGGCCACAAAATTGGTAGTGAGCTTCTACGTGGAGGTATTATTCGTAACTGATTTCATCAACATTTTGCTAGACATGGCATCTGAATATATTTCTGCATTCTTAAGAGTGCAATATGAGAAATGTTCTGGCAATTCCATAGACCTAACTCCTAAGGTTGATACCGTAGCACTGTCAACTAAAGGAGATCATCGTAACATAGTCTTGACATGGCACACATATATTTGCAGAGAAAATTGCACTGCAGGTCCGTGTGGGACATTTAGACTTTCATAAGTGACGTACTTAGGTCAAAACATGCATTATTAAGTGCAACAAGTGACTGCATGTTTAGGTCCCTGCATGTGCATAAGTGATTCAACTCTTTACATGTTTTCGAACTATAGCTAGCCATTTCAACAGAAGTTTTTTCTGTTTAAAGTTGCTCATGTTGTCGCTTGCCCGACTTGCAGATCAGGCCACTTGTGCAACCAACAAAAGATATAATGAAGCAGCCAATAACAACATTTCAGTGGCATGAGTTTTTCCCACATGGTCTCTCTCTCTGACTTCCGAACCTGAGTGGCATCTCCACATGATATCTCCCTTGAAATGTTGTTTCTGAAATCTTTTTGACACATGTACTTATTTTTGTGTTTATCTGCAGCAAAGAACAATGTCGGTGTTGTCATTGCACTTTGGGCTCCTATCATTCTTGTATGCTTTCTGTCCTCTTCATTTTTTAGAAATTAGAACAGAAGTTGTTCTTCCTATTTTGATTGTCCTTGGTTTAATGGTTCAGGTCTATTTCATGGATACCCAAATATGGTATGCAATTTTCTCTACGTTGGTTGGTGGTATCTATGGGGCATGTCGACGTCTTGGTGAGGTTAGTAAAACCGACCAATATTCTACTTCGCTGTTCATTAGCTTTTGTCCCTTTTGGTCTGGGTCAGTATGTGAAATGTTTTTTAGTCAAACCCTGTCGAACACTTTTTTGTGAACCTTTCTTGTAACTCCTCAGTATTTCTGGATCCGATTGTGCTCCTTTGTGGATTATTGTACAAGGAACAAAGTAACTTACATGGTATGTTATTTGTTTCATGAAAACAGATACGGACCTTAGGAATGCTAAGATCTCGCTTCGAATCTTTGCCCAAGGCTTTCAACGAGCGCTTAATTCCAAATGAGTCAAAGAGGAGAGGATTCCGCTCCGCTTTCTCCAGTAAACCTTCTCAGGTATGGATTTCTTGATTTGCACATCTTATTGAGACAACATTAGGTGTAGATCCCTGGCATGAGAAAGCAGTTATGTCTTATTTTCTTCTATGTTCTCATCTGACGTGCTCAAGTTACTTTAGAAACCTGAGGATGGCAAAGAAGAAGAGAAAATAGCTGCAAGATTTGCTCAGATTTGGAATCTAATTATCACAAGCTTCCGCGAGGAAGACTTGATAGATAACAGGTGTGGCATCTGGTATCTACCCGTACATTTTGACTGCCTTCCTTTGAACTTTTTGCTGATCTATTTATTGTCTTCTGGTCAGGGAGAAGGACTTGCTACTTGTCCCATACTGCAAAGATCGTGAAATGGATATAATCCAGTGGCCACCTTTCCTGCTCGCTAGCAAGGTAACATACTCATTCAACTCCTGCTTGTTATTTTGGTGAACTATGGCATGGTTTCATTTTATTTTCTTAGCTGTATTTCAGATTCCAATAGCATTGGATATGGCGGCAGATAGTGGAGGAAAAGATCGCGATCTGATGAAAAGGATGAAGTCGGATCCATATTTTACTTATGCTATCAAGGAATGCTATGCTTCATTCAAAAACATCATATATGCTTTAGTGGTTGGTCCACGGGAAAGAGAGTATGTTCTACATTCTCATTCTTAAATGTTATTCTTGACTTTTATTCTGAACAAACTTCATGGCATATATTTCAGTGTCATAGAAAAGATTTTTAAAGTGGTGGATGATCATATAGCAGAAGACAATCTGATAAAGGAGCTGCACATGGGTAGCCTACCTACCTGAGCAAGAAGTTTATTGAGCTGCTCGACATACTGGTATAGAATTAGTGATTATGCTTCAGCTCATGATGAATTTGTGATGAATTTGTGTGCCACCAAATTCTCATCCTTTCTGTGCAGCAAAAGAACAACAAAGAAGACCGGGGTCAGGTCATCATATTGTTCCAAGATATGCTCGAGGTGGTTACAAGGGATATAATGGATGAACAACTCAGTGGGTGAGATGCCTAATTATCATTCTACTATAGGTTACTAGCAGCATGCCTTCTTCTAGATAGAGACTATAGGCCATTACACACACAACCCAGTGAGTGAAAGACCGAAGTATCATTATACTGTAAAAATTAGCAGAATCCCCTTCTTTCCATAGAAAGAGTAAGCGTATACGAACACGTGCGCAAGCAACCGGCTCATCAGAGCATATTACCCTTAGTGAGTGTTCACTTACTGTACGGGCATATTCTTTCCAGTTAATAGATTGTTCCGTACATTACTTGCAATAGTTCACTTTCTGTGCATGATTTACCAATTACCATCAGCCACATGCCAGGTTGTTGCACGACTTCTTTGGAAATCACATACTTTAGATTCTTCGTTGTTCTGTGTGTTGTTTTTCGTTACTTATATGTATTG
Organism: Poa pratensis; assembly: GCA_947311845.1. Taxonomy (NCBI): domain Eukaryota; kingdom Viridiplantae; phylum Streptophyta; class Magnoliopsida; order Poales; family Poaceae; genus Poa; species Poa pratensis. The sequence goes on from CAMZMU010000055.1 coordinate 770,235, forward strand.
GTATCTCTTGATCAGGCTACTGGAAACGGTACACGGTGGAAATAACAGGAAACATGAAGGAATTACCCCACTTGATCAACAGGAACAGGAACAATTGTTCACTAAAGCTATTGAATTTCCTGTAAAGGAATCACATGCATGGAATGAAAAGGTTATGATTTTTATTGTTATTTATTTTTGTTTGAAGCAGACACATGTTTGAACACCCTATATTAAAGCCAAGCTTCTAAGATTCGTGCTCATGTTCTTGGTTTCAGATAAAAAGGCTTCACCTTCTGCTCACAGTAAAGGAATCTGCTATGGATGTTCCTACAAACCTGGATGCTAGAAGGAGGATATCTTTCTTTGCTAATTCCCTTTTTATGGAGATGCCGCACGCTCCAAAAGTGAGACACATGCTGCCCTTCTGGTAAGTTTTTGTTCTGTCTAAAATAAAATTTATGATGTATTGCACTATGCTTGTTGATTCATTGTTTACTGGATCTGGATTAGCTTTTGACTTGGCGCCTATTGATGGAACAACTTGTATACTGCAGTGTCTTGACTCCTTATTACAAAGAAGATGTTCTTTTCTCTTCACAAGCACTAGAAGACCAGAACGAGGATGGGTTTCCATCCTTTTCTACCTGCAAAAAATCTACCCTGGTACATCCTTGAATGTCAAAAAAAATCCCATGTCCTAGTAATCCAGTATTCTGACCATCAAACTCATTATTGTTTCTCTCTTCTTGCAGATGAATGGAAAAACTTCCTGGAAAGGGTGCAGTGCAAGAGTGAAGAGGAACTCCGTGAGACTGAACAATTGGAAGATGAGCTTCGCCTTTGGGCATCGTATAGGGGCCAAACTTTGACGAGAACTGGTATCCCCCTTCGCCTCGTCTGTCACAGGCGCTATACTTCTCTGAAGAAACATATTTCTCTTAGAACTGTAAAAACACATATTGCGCATGATTCTTCGCATGCTATCTTGTCTGCTTTAATAATATTTGCACAATCTTACAGTTAGAGGCATGATGTACTACAGACAAGCTTTGGTGCTTCAGTCATTTCTTGATATGGCCAGAGAGGATGGTATTTCTATATGACTGAGCCTGTTTACTTATGCATTCATTCTGAAAGCAGATGTTAACTGGTTTTCCTGCTTTCCTCAGATCTTATGGAGGGCTTCAGAGCTGCAGACATATTATCTGAGGAATCACCATTATTGACTCAGTGCAAAGCTATAGCTGACATGAAGTTTACATATGTTGTATCATGCCAGCAATACGGTATCCAGAAACGTTCGGGCGATCACCGCGCACAGGATATTCTGAGACTTATGACAACGTAAGTATTGATTCAAGATTAAAGCTCTGTTGAGGGTATTGTGATAAAATTTCCTGTTAGATCATTCCATTGAGATATAATCGGTTCATTCTTGAATTCATCCTAAATATGTTGGTTGTCCTTCAGTTCCTTTCTCTGGCAATCACAACTAGAATAAGATCTTGCAAAGTACTCCACATGAAAAAGGATTATGGTCTGTAATAAAACAGTGCAAAATTGTGTTAGGTTGCAGGATTGTCTTAGGATACACGTATTACACCTACATTTCGCAATATATATATTTTTGGGTTTTCCACGAGTGTATAAAAGAAAAACAATTTGTACACTGATATGTCCTAATCTAATTTTGACATGCGTGCACTAGTATTCCATGATACAAGTAAATATATTTCATTCTTACTTTTGTAAATATAGATCATTGCAATACATAATATGGTGGTATTCAAACTATGCACTTCATCAATGATTGAAAAGCAAACTTTATATTTTAGTTATCCATCACTTCGGGTTGCTTATATTGATGAAGTCGAAGAGCCAAGCAAAGATAGGAGCAAGAAGATAGAAAAGGTTTACTACTCAGCGTTGGTGAAGGCAGCAGTAACCAAGCCTGATGATCCTGGTCAAAACTCGATCAGGTACCATGAAATGGCTTTTAATTCAATGTTGATTATACCTAAACACAATCGATTTGTATATGTTTCTAGCCACTTAGTTGCCTGCATAATTGTTTTCTCCGATGACAGTAAGGAATTGTCTGTTAGTCTGTAACACTCAGATACTCATTATAGAATTGCATCCAAACATTTTTTTTAATAGTTTTGGCTCATGGAGCTGAATTTTCATAGAATGTATTGTGTGAGGTATATAAATACCTATATATCTTAGGCAGCTGTTGTTCATTGAGTGGATTAACCATGGTGCGATGTTTGTAAAAAGAATATAGTATGCAGAAGAAATAATCTGAAGAAATCCAGCTATGTTACATGGTATGCGGAAGAATGTAGTAGAGGCACAATAAACTTTCCTATTTGGAATGGGTGCATTTTCTGATCTCATGGTTGCTGAATGATATCAACTTATTTACCTTGCATCATCATTTGGCGTGTAGGACATATACAGGATAAAACTTCCAGGTAATGCAATGTTAGGTGAAGGAAAACCAGAAAATCAGAACCATGCGATAATTTTTACTCGAGGGGAAGGCCTACAAACAATAGACATGAATCAGGTATGTATCATTGTTTTTTCTTATCCTCCTAGTATTTTTTGCCCATTTAGTTATGTCGTGCTTGCACAACAGGAACATTATATGGAGGAGACTTTAAAAATGAGAAATCTGCTGCAAGAGTTTTTGAAGAAACACGATGGTGTGAGGTATCCGTCAATACTTGGTGTAAGAGAACACATATTTACTGGCAGGTAGATGTACTTACTGGCCCTTCACCCTTTAATTTCTGATTATTTGTGACTTGTAGTCTTGCCATTTACTTGGATAAATTACTATATAATCTCATGCTTGCTTTTGTAGTGTTTCTTCTCTTGCTTGGTTCATGTCAAACCAAGAAACGAGTTTTGTGACAATTGGACAGCGTGTACTTGCCAATCCTTTGAGGTAAATCAGCACTTTATGGATATATACTCAAATCACAATATAGTCCATTGACATTCATAATTCAATACTTCCATTTACTCCTTTTTTGTATGTTTCTTTCTACGAATTTGTAAGTGATTAATTCTGCAATTAATGAAACATCATCGAAATTTTCAATTAAGTGCTAGTTTTTGTTATTCAGTGTAGTAGGCTGCTTTGTTTTGTTTCTTTCGTCAGCATAACTATTCACTATTTACTACCAACTCGATACTTTTTTGTTTTCAAAGAAATTGTAAAAAAGCCCGTTTGTAATTTGTTTTTCTGAACATTATGCAGGGTTCGATTTCATTATGGTCACCCTGATATCTTTGATCGACTTTTCCACCTCACAAGGGGTGGTGTAAGCAAAGCATCTAAGATTATCAATCTTAGTGAGGACATATTTGCTGGTATGCTATCAAATCTTTACTACCTGTATGGTTCCTGGAAATATTATGCCAATAGCCTAATACCAGTTTCTCTATGAGGATTCAATTCAACTTTGCGTGAAGGAAACGTTACACATCATGAATACATGCAAGTTGGTAAGGGAAGGGACGTTGGTCTCAATCAAATTTCACTATTTGAGGCAAAAATAGCATATGGTAATGGGGAACAAACACTGAGCCGCGACATCTACCGACTTGGACATCGTTTTGATTTCTTCAGAATGTTGTCATGCTACTATACTACCATTGGCTTTTACTTCAGCACAATGGTACTGATTTTTTCCTGGACTTTCTTATTTCGCTGAGCCATTGGTTAATTCTAACCTTACAGTTTTTCTGTTCCCTTTCCAGATTACGGTTTGGACCGTATATGTGTTCCTCTATGGGCGCCTGTATCTTGTCCTCAGTGGCCTTGATGAAGGACTAGCCACTGGAAAAAGGTTCATACACAATGATGCTCTCCAGGTCGCTCTTGCTTCACAGTCCTTTGTGCAGCTTGGATTCTTGATGGCACTCCCGATGATGATGGAAATTGGTCTAGAGAGAGGATTCAGAACTGCATTGAGTGACTTTGTGCTTATGCAGCTTCAGTTAGCATCTGTCTTCTTCACGTTTTCTCTTGGGACCAAAACTCACTACTATGGGAAGACGCTGCTCCATGGAGGAGCCGAGTATAGAGCTACTGGACGTGGATTCGTGGTGTTCCATGCAAAATTCGCCGAGAACTACCGGCTATACTCGCGGAGCCACTTTGTCAAGGGCATGGAACTGATGATCTTGCTTATCGTGTTTGAAATCTTCGGGCAGTCGTATCGAGGAGCTATCGCGTACATCTTCATCACGTTCTCCATGTGGTTTATGGTTCTCACCTGGCTCTTTGCGCCGTTCCTGTTTAACCCTTCTGGGTTCGAGTGGCAGAAATTGTGGATGATTGGATTGATTGGAACAAGTGGATTAACAACCGTGGGGTATCGGTGTGCCACCTGAGAAGAGCTGGGAGTCATGGTGGGAGAAGGAGCACGAGCCTCTTAGATATTCCGGAAAGCGTGGCACTGTTCTTGAGATAGTCCTTGCATCGCGCTTCTTTATCTACCAGTATGGGCTTGTTTATCATCTGAACATCACCACACACACCAAGAGCGTGCTGGTAATGTTACTTGATGTCTATCTTAATAGAGCAGCTCATCAACCTATGCTCACAGTCTATTGTTGGATGCCCCTTTTCAGGTTTATTGCTTGTCATGGGTTGTCATCTTTGGAATTTTGCTGGTGTTCAAGGTAAAACACCAACCGTGTTGCACATTTTACTTCAGTCTTGAATTGTAATGCTCACGGGTAACATTTTTGTGCGCTAACTGTTGATTCTGGTTTACAGGCAGTGTCGGTCGGGAGGCGGAAATTCAGCGCGGAGTTTCAGCTGGTGTTCCGGCTGATTAAGGGGCTGATATTCATCACATTCATCTCCGTCGTGATAATCCTTATGCCATCCCCCACATGACAGTCCAGGACATATTTGTGTGCATCCTCGCCTTCATGCCGACTGGGTGGGGCCTGCTCCTGGTAAGCGCTCCTGATATATCCTACTTTTCTGGTAACATTGAGAGGCCTTCATGCGCTCACCCGCTGTTGCTCTGCTGCTGTGGTCTGAACGAACACATATTTGAATGAACAAACAGGTCGCGCAGGCCATCAAGCCGGCGATCATAAAGGTGGGGTTGTGGGGCTCGATCCGGGCGCTGGCGCGTGGGTACGAGATCATCATGGGGCTCCTGCTATTCACCCCGATCGCCTTCCTGGCGTGGTTCCCCTTTGTGTCGGAGTTCCAGACCCGGATGCTGTTCAACCAGGCCTTCAGCAGGGGCCTGCAGATCTCCAGGATCCTCGGCGGGCACAAGAAGGACCGCGCTGCTCGAAACAAGGAGTAGTACCGTAGTGGTGGGTAGCAGGGAGGTAAGTAGGTAGATGGATCGACTGTAGCGGTTGTGATATAGCAACCCCGGTTGTAGCGAGTTTGCGTGTATTCCTTGCCTCTACACATTGTGCGTCGATGGCTGACATTGGCCCAGTGGAGAATCCTGATTTGTGCTAGTTCATTAATTAACTGCAGGCTGCAGAGAAGTTAGTAGCCTATTCTGATTGATTAGTTGATTACAGTTACTCTCTTAGCTGAATTTGCCTTTCTTGTGTCTTCTTCTAGGTATAATACAGTCTTGTGCCTATTCAGTTAAATGCTGCAGTGGATATTATTATCAGCAAACAGAAAACCTAGGTTGGAACTCGATAGGAATTTCCAAAATCGATGGAAATGCATCAAACTTTCCTTGATGAATCCAAATCTACAACGAAAAAACAAGAGTTTGGAACACTGGACAGATGCACAATGTGAGTGGAGTGCTACAGTAGCGCGTGTGCGCGTGGCAGACTACCAGAATCGAGCAAACCGCTACGCCCTAGAGGTGTGGTTTTGGGTGTCTGCCACAGCGCTGGTTCCATGATCGAGGAGCCACTTAGCACAAGCGATTTGGAGGAAATGGTGGATTGCGGCCAGGGCTGTTGATCAAACCTTGCTGCACGCAACTCTGTCAGTAGTTTCACTTAGCAATACTCTGAACCTTTTAGTGTGTTTGGTTCTTTTCGACACTTTTCGGTTCAGTCATAAGTAGCTAGTGTTAGCTGTTTCCAGTTAGCTATTTCCCAGCGTTTCCGTTAGCAGGGCGAGGACGTGATTTGTACGCTCCCGTAGCCGGCGGCGCTAGAAACTAAACAATGGGTATTCATTCCAATTTTTTTTTGCTCTACACGTAGTATATGAAGGAAACAGAAAATTAAAACTTGCATTTGATCAATTAGTCCTACTATTTCACCATTATACAAACTAGTAGGAGCAAATCAAGCGAATAGCGAAGCAATCCACGAAATTGGGGGCGAGGCGGCCGTACCTTCTTCGCTGCTGCGCGGGGCGGAATAGGAGGGGCGCGGGCGGGGGGCAGGGGGGTAGGGCGCCGCGGTGGCGGGCGCGGGGAGAAAAAGGGGGGGGGGGGGGGGGGGGGGGGGGGGGGGGGGGCGGGCCGGCGGGGCCGTCACCTGCTCCGGGAGAGACCGTCCCTGACTGCATCGGCTCGGTCGGCGGCGGCGCTTCTCTGCGTCTCGAGGTGAGGGAAGAGGAAAAAGGGCAGAGGTCTCTGCGTCGTTGCGAAGGAACGCGACGTGCGTGCTGACAACTGAGCGAAACTGGGCTTCCATTGCTTTTCTGTCTTAGTGGGCTGGGCCAAATATGTACATATTTTTTTCTCGCGTCAGAATCTTGGGTATTCCCTGGAAGACAGGGAATACACGCTGGCGCCGCCTAGGTCACAGGGATTTGTGCGGGCCAATCAGACCGCCCTTGGCCAGCGGTAAGGAATACTTCATTAGTGCGAGGGAGAAATCAGATTCAGAAATGAGCAATATTTGTCTCACCAGTCAGATGAGTCCATCAGTTCAACCAAAAAAGCACAAACCGTGTTTCATAACCTGGCCTATTTTCTAGTAAGATGGAGGCATACATGTTGTGCATGCATGCATGCATCCCTCATGTGAAGAGGCCTGATCTCCGATAAGAGAAACAATGCACGGACAAATTGCATTCATGTCTGCAGTAATATACTCATGACTACATACATGGCTATGGGATGATCACGGCATTTGGCTCGTGTATATATAGTCCATCACAAAGATTTTTTTTTCTTCCGGTAAAATATGGTAGTAACTTAGCTATACAGAGCTAAAGATGACTATTTAGTCCACAGGTAGTAAGTATTCCACTAATATAACACTAGTAGGATATGAGATTGGAGTGAAACAAATAAGCCTGATGTTTATCTATACGATCAGCGTGTAAGAGGCAATACGTCTATTGAGAGTCATTTGAATTGATGATCAGCCAGTTGGCAAACGAGAACATCCTAAACCTAAACTCGTGTGTATTTTAACGGGAGTGAGCCATTGATCAACGGGTGCATCCATCAATCTTCCATTCTTTCGACGGTAGTTACATCGCTTACCAGGCACTAGTAGGGAAACCCTTAGTGGCAATATCGTGTTTGCGACGTGAGTTCATATTCACACGTTGCCAGTATGCCTCGGCAACGCGTAAAAATAAAACGCGTTGCCAATAGTCATGTACTGGCAACGTGTACTCTGTGGCATGCGTGGCCAGTAACAATTCAGCCCGAGGCTCGGTAAAATGTAGTGGCAACGCGTGCCCTTAGGACACGTTGCCAGTGTCAGAGTAGTGGCAACGTGTTCTTTGGGTACGCGTTGCCAATGTGAGAGGAGTGGCAACGTGTGCTAGCACACGTTGCCAGGTTGTTTCGTCCCCCCCAAATCGACGCTCGCTGCAATTGTTTGCTCAAACACAGCAAACAGCCCGCGCCGCCCTCTGTTCCACTCGCCTCGCCGTCGCCTTCCACTCGCCTCGCCGTCGCCGGCCACTCCTCGCCGTCGGCCTCCACTCGTGTCGCCGTCGCCTTCCACGTACGCCGCTGCGCCCTGGTCCGAGAGCAAGGCCGAGATCTACGCCACGCGCGCCCTCCCCGAGCTAGCTTCCTCCAACGCCGTCGGGTCCATCTCCTGGTGACAAGGATATACATCTCGGGTACCCTACCGTGAGGGTACCTGGTGCACGTGATGACTAAAGACCCAATAGCGAAGAGATAACTTGAAGCCCAAGACGAGAGGCCCAACAAGATGGAGTACCCTCCAAGTTTAGACATAGACATAGTCGGTTTATACTTTCCTTATGTGTAAACTAGGTCGGTTACAAACTCCCGAGACCCAGCCTATTTAAAGGCTGGGAGGGATGCCGATCTAGGACCAAGCCATACTCGAACCACCAAAGCTCTAGCGAGATCGATACCTCGCCAGAGCTCCCCTGTAATCGCATAATTCACAATCAATACAGACAAGCAGGAAGTAGGGTCTTTACCTCCACCCGAGGGGCTGAACCTGGTAAATCTTTGCCTCTTGTCAGCCGACGAAACTACAGTACTACCACGTTCTCTCTCCCATAATCTCAACCCTAGGTCCTTAACCATGGGATTTGATGAGGGTACACCTCGTCAATTGGCGCCGTCTGTGGGAAAGAATAGTGGGACTCACGGTTTTTTCGGTTCCATCGAAAACGGCGACTCGCCGATCGGATCTACAAACGGCAACTCGCCGGCTGCATCGACAAACCAGAACTCGCCGACTCAGGCGGCACACGGCAACTCGCCGGCTCACTCGACAAACGGCAACACGCCAGCTTCACCCGCAAAAAGCGCATCGGATCCTCTGATGGATTTCGAGCCACACTCGCCAGGATTCCAGGAGGCCTTCTCCGATCTCGAGTCAGGTTTGGGTTTAACCGTTGGTTCGTTCAATTTTTTCGTCAACAAGCTTGGTGTGCAGGACTTGACGGATCCACGCCAACTCGCGACTTCCGCACCCGAGGCTCCATCGGTTGCGGTTCCTTCGACTGCGGATCCCTCAACTGCGTCCATACCATCGTCGATCCTCCAAGCTTGCTCTCTGCGACAACCATGTCCACACGAGAGATGCACGAGCTCATTGAAGAACTTCAGGGAGGAGGCCGAATCAGCATACCGCACAAACGATCCCGAGCTCGATCTCTCACTCGAGGATAGTTTCGACTGCGGATCTCCTTCAGCGACTTCGACGAACTCGAAACTCATATCGACAACCACGTCGACTCCGAGATCTGCACCAACAACAACAACCTCGACTCTGAGATTCATAACAACTTCGACGCCGAGATGAGCATAGGCGATGAAGGCATCAACAGCGAGATCCGTCCAGACGGACCACTCGATGGGCATATCGACTCCGACATGAGCCTTGATGACGATTCGAGTCCATGACGGACTCGAAGACACACATACATACCCTCGGGTGATACCCCAGCAGGTCTACGTCGCCATCGCCGCAGAATCATCAGATGCTGCGGCCAGCCGCAGGCCTACAGAATTCCCGTGCACAGTTACTATGCCGGACGGAGTCACAACTCTCACAATCACTGCTGAGATGGCAGCAAAAGCAGATAAAGTCATCAAGGAGTGCACAATGATGCCAGCAGACGCAACACAAGAGGAGATTTACCTTCCAGTACTTCAACTGGCAGGAATCACTTCGACTGCGGCAGGTCAGAGCAACACTCGAAGAACGCAAAAAGCAAGCTAGCTTGTCGAGTGCGCGAAGAAGACAGCTCTCCCTGAGCTCCACCGGGCGAGCAGACACAAGACCTAGATCAAGGTTGTCACACCTCTCGCCAGACGAAAGGGCGGCACTCACCCGCAACTTAGGCAACTCTTTCATGACATACGACGAAGAGGGAGTGCCAGTACCCAAAACAGCTGCGGGTGCCCTCTTCACCGCTGCAGCATACCTAGAGCAATCAAGCCTCCAGCTGATGACCCCAATGCAAAACTGCATCGCCAGCAATCAAATCACTCGCCTTAGCGGCGAAGGCCATACGCCAAACTCCAAGAACTCCAGGTGGGAGTCGAGACCGTGCCCTAGTCGCGCACGTCGGAAGAGCATAATCACAGTGGTCACCGCCACCACTCGAGGAAAGAAGCGGCTCGCGCAGGCGCAGGTCCAGGAGCAGATCACGCAGATCTACAGTAGCGACTCATACTCTGATCGAGAGCCTGAGCCACATGGAGCTCTGTGCTTCACTCGACGCGTCCGCGAGACACGGATGCCCAAAGGGTTCAAACTCACATCTGAACAGCCCAAGTACACGGGTCGACAGGAACCTTCTGGGTGGCTGGAAGACTACAGGCTGGCTGTCGCGTGCCAGCGAGGTACAAACACCACGCCATGCAATACATACGACTCATGCTCGAAGGCACAGCCCGCGACTGGCTCAAGGCCCTACCTCCATCAAAGTACGACTCGTGGGATCACTTCCGCGATGACTTCATCAAAAACTTCGAGCCTCTATGTGAGCGCCCAAAAACGTTCGAGGAGCTGCGGGCCTGCGTGCAACGTTCAGACGAAACGCTGAGGTCATACATCAGACGATGGACTGAGATACGCAACTCAGTCGGAGTAATTTCAGAAGATATGGCCATGGATGCTTTCATAATGGGACTCGCCAGGCGGACCTCAAAGAAGCACTCGGTCGCAAAAAGCCAACCTCTGTGGCTAACCTCTTGATGACCGCGACTGAGTGGGCAGACGGAGAAGACATGGCGCGCACCACACGCGGGTCCTCACCCCGTGACAATCATGAAAGCGGCAGTCGAAGCCGCAGAGACTCGTACAGAGACGACCGAAGGCGCAAACGTTCAAAACGTCACTACGACGATGACAGACCCGAATTCATGGCGGCTGGGTTCTCCACACCCCGCAATGACCAGACAGAAGCGACCGACGGTCGAAGATCGGCGAGACAGTCGAGATGATCGTCGGGACAGTCGAGACCGCGGCCAACGCAGTGATAGCTACAAGAGGAAGGACTGGCGCAAGTCACGGCACAATCTGAGCGATCATTCGAAGAAAAGATGGATGCTGATTGCAGATTCCACCTGTACAAGGGGACGACGGAAAACTGCGCTCCAATCACTCGATGAGAAACTGCAGGGAGTTCGACCAAATGGCGACTGATTACGTAAATCTCAGAAAGGCAGCAGCCACACAAGCACCTGCACCCGTGCCTCAGCCAAACAATGCCTGTTCTGATGGCACCACCCCCCCACCACAGCCTGCTGCAGGCGGAAACTCGCGGGCCATACACACATACCTCGGGTGGACGAGCCACAGTACCCTCCGCCCCAAGGGCAGATGTACATGATACAGAAAGGTCGACCTTCCAACAGGGAGCAAAAACTTCGCACTCGACAAGTAAACATGGCGGTCATGTCACCTCCCGCTGTAACTGAATTCTTGAAGGGTTCTGAAACCACAATAAGCTTCAGCAGAGAGGACCACCCTCCATCGGTTGTTCGTCCAGGGCACTCTGCTCTGGTACTCGACGCGCAAATTGGAGGCTACGCCATGTCCAAGGTATTCATGGATGGTGGCAGCGGCATAAACATCATCTTCGCAGATACGCTCCGCAAAATGAACAGGTCAGTCGAAAACCTGCCAAGGTCTCAAATACCTTTCACGGTATCGTCCCAGGCAAAGCAATAAGCCCAGAAGGCACCATACAACTCGACGTAACGTTTGGGACAAGAACCACTTCAGGACAGAATCGATTGAGTTCGAAGTTGTCGACTGGAAGTCACAATACCATGCTATACTTGGACGCCCGACGTTCGCTCGATTCATGGCGGTGCCACATTACGCATACCTCCAGCTGAAGATGCCTGGACCAAAAGGAGTAATCACAGTCAAGGGAACTTCCAAAAGTCTGACTCTTGCGACCGAGAATTCAGCAAAATCTCTGAGATGTTTGGCATGGAAGCAACACTCGCTGATCTAGCGGTCTCCAACGATCGAACACTTATGCCAGAACAAAAAAGGTGGCAGTCGACAGAGCATTCAATGCCACCAATGACACAAGATCGCATCAGGTGCACCCGACTGACCCGACCAAGACAGTCAATGTCTCGTCGAGTCTGCCTATCGCATAGGAAAGCGCGCTCGTCGAATTCCTCCGTGAGAACTGGGATATATTTGCATGGTGTCCAGCCGACATGCCAGGTATTCCCAGGGAATTCGCCGAGCACTCTCTCCATTATTTCCAGATGCTAAACCAGTCAAGCAAACAATGCGCCGCATATCCGGCCCAAAAAGAACTGCAGTCGAAGCCGAAGTCGACAGGCTACTCGCAGCAGGTTCATCAGAGAGATCAAGAAATCACAATGGGTGGCCAACCCCGTACTCGTAGAGAAGAAGCACACAGATATCCTTCGGATGTGCGTAGATTTTACAGCACTCAATAAGTGTGTCCAAAGGATCACTTTCCACTACCTCGAATCGACCAGATCGTCGACTCCACCGCCGGGTGCGCTCGCTTGTCCTTCCTGGATGCTACTCGGGTTACCACCAGATAAGGATGAAGGAAGAGGATGAAGAGAAAACGGCGTTCATAACCCCACTCGGGGTCTACTGCTACACCACAATGCCTTTCGGGCTCAAGAACGCAGGCGCAACCTACCAGCGCATGATGCAAGATTGCCTCAAGAAGCAAATTGGGCGAAACGTCCAGGTCTATGTAGATGACATCGTCATCACCACAAGAGAGGAAAACACACTACTCGATGACTTGCGAGAGACATTCGCAAACCTCAAACGCTTCCACATCAAGCTCAACCCGAAGAAGTGCACGTTCGGCGTGCCAGCCGGGCAACTCCTCGGGTATCTAGTCTCAGCTCGAGGAATCGAGGCAGACCCGAGAAAATACAGGCCATCTTGACGATGCAAAGGCCTTCAAAGCTCCATGACGTGCAAAAATTAGCGGGTCGAGTGCAGCGCTCAGTCGATTCATCAGCAAGCTAGGCGAAAAAGCACTCCCGTTCTATCGACTGATGAAGAAAGCAGATAAATTCGAGTGGACGCCAGAAGCAAGCAGCCTTCACGGATCAAGCGAGTCCTCACAAGCCCTCCAATCCTCGTCGCACCAAGGGAACGCGAGCCATTGTACCTATATGTCTCTGCAACTAACAGGGTGGTAAGCACCGTACTGGTAGTCGAACGAAGGGAGGAGGGACACGCCCAAAGCATACAACGTCCAGTCTATTACTTGAGTGAAGTGCTCTCCACATCAAAGCAGCGGTACCCGCACTATCAAAGCTGGCCTACGCCGTGTTCATGTCCTCAAGGAAGCTGACGCATTACTTCTCCGAGCACCCGATCACTGTAATCAGCACCTCAGGGATCGGGGACATCCTCACAAACCCCAACGCAACTGGGCGAGTAGCAAAATGGCTCATCGAGCTAGCACCAAGAGACATCAAGTATGATTACCCGAAGGCCATCAAAGCACAAGTTTTACCTGACTTCCACACCGAGTGGATTGAAGCTCAGCTCCCAGGAGCACCAGATGTGTCCAACTCATGGACTATGTACTTCGACGGCTCAAAGAAAAACGAAGGCGCAGGCGCAGGTGTCATCCTCATATCACCAAAAGGCGACAAGCTCCGCTACATCCTACAAATGGGGTTCGAGTTCCCATCCAATAACGAAGCAGAATATGAGGCTCTGATCCATGGCATGAGGATGGCCAAAGCCCTCGGGTGCACTCGACTGATGATCTACGGTGACTCGAATCTTGTGGTACAGCAAACAATGAAGGCCTGACGCAATCGCAGATAACATGATCGCCTACCGTGACCTGTACAACATCATGGAGGGCAGCTTCGAAGGCTGCGAGTTGCGGCACATAGGGCGTGAGAGCAATGAAGAAGCAGATAAGTTAGCCAACATTGGTGCGACCAAAGCACCAGTGCCACCTGGTGTCTTCTTCGAGCGCATCGAGCACAGATCCATCAAAAAGAAGAGCAACTCCTACATCAGCCGCACCAGCCAAGAGCAAAGCACCTAGCACAGAGGACCCACCAGTCGAGGTACTCCTCATCGAGCCAACTTGGACTCAACCTTTCCTCGCATACATACTCCGCGGCGAGGTACCCGAAGACATAAGAGTCAAGACGCGTCACTCGACGATCTAAAGCATACACTGTCATCAACGGTGAACTTACAAACGCAGCATATCAGGTATGTTCCAACGTTGCATAGCATTTGAAGATGGCCAAGCCATCCTTCGTGATATTCATGCAGGTACCTGCGGGCATCACGCCAGCAGTCGATCACTCGTAGCCAAAGCCTTTCGCGCAGGCTTCTACTGGCCCACAGCACTCAAAGACGCGGAGGACATAGTCAAAAGGTGCATCGGCTGTCAAAAATTCGCCACAAAGCCGCACGCACCCGCATCGGCGTTGAAGACAATACCATTGGCCTGGCCCTTCGCCCAGTGGGGGCTCGATATGGTTGGGCCACTCAAAAAATCCTCCCATGGAGGGCATACTCACCTTCTGGTGGCGGTCGACAAGTTCACCAAGTGGATTGAAGCAGTACCTATCACAAGTTCGACTGCCACTACAGCAGTCAATTTCATAAAATCCATCATATACCGCTTTGGTGTGCCAAGTAGCATCATCACTGACAACGGTACAAACTTCACGGCTGAGAATTCAAATCCTTCTGCAAAGAGCAAGATATCACGCTCAATTATGCATCTGTGGCACACCGCAGTCAAATGGCCAAGTCGAAAAGCCAATGGACTTGTGACGAGTGGAATCAAGAAACGCCCTCCTGGTGCCACTCAAAAGGGCGGGTGCTTGGGTAGAAGAGCTCCCCTGTGCTATGGAGCCTACGCACAACACCCAATGCCTCAACACAATTCACCCCATTCTTCATGGTGTACGGTGCAGAGGCAATCCTGCCATCATGTAAGATTCAATGCACCAAGAGTCGAAGCATACAACGAAGAAGATGCAGACGAGCACTCGAAGAGCAGTCGACTTGCTAGAAGAAGCACGTAACACGGCGCTCGCACGCACAGCTGTTATCAGCAGACCTCCGCAACTACCAGCCGTCGACTGCGTACCAGGTCCTTCGAGGTTGGCGACTGGTACTTCGACTGAAGCAAAAGAAGGTGCACAAACTTCTTCCCATGGGAAGGACCCTTCATCATCACCGAGGTCATTGGTGGTGGAGCATACAGACTGAAGCACGCGAAGACAGGAACTCTCGCATAATCCTTGGAACGTTGCGCAGCTGCGCCGTTTCTATGCTTAGATTGCAGTCGTACAATGTAATAGGCACATATGTCGGATGGCTGCAGGTTCAGACGCGCTCTTTTCCTTACCAGGGTACCTAAGGGGACTGGAAGGTTTTTAATGAGGCAGCCTGCAACTTAACATTCAAAAATGGAATAATCAATGATCCTCATATTCTCCCTGCTTACTACTCGCATAACTTGTTCTCACAAAATTAGCCTCACCCGAGCACTCGGGCTGCGCTATCTCAAAAGCATGAGCTTCCGCTTGTTCACAACATAATACCCCAGCCGCACTCGAATACTCGGGGGCTGGGTCATAAAAATCATACATAAACACAAAAGTTGCTCAACCCCACTCAATTATTCGGGAGTTGAGCCTAGAAGCATCAAGTGAAGCTTCAAGTACTGCAAAAATTCACAGCCGCACACATAAACAGCAAAGGATTCAACATCACACATGCATAACATATCAACTGAGATATAGTATCAACTGTTACCTCTGGTAGAGGGTTGCTGGTTTCATAAGGAGGTACATGCGAGTTCATCTCGCAGGGATCTTTATCAGTCAATTTGGTAAGGCTTTGATACGTCTCCAACGTATCCATAATTTCTGCTGTTCCATGCTTATATTATACCATTTGCTACATGTTTTATGTACACTTCGTATCACTTTTATGCATTTTCTGGGACTAACCTATTAACAAGATGCCACAGTGCCAGTTCCCTATTTTCTGCTATTTTTGGTATCAGAAAGTTACTTCTGGAAATATTCTTGGAATTGCACGAAACAAAAGGCCAGGTCCCTATTTTTCCAGCACGTACACGGAGTCCGAAGGAGAGACGAAGGAGAGCCACGAGGTGGCCAAACCACCTGGCGGCGCGGCCCCACCTCCAGCCGCGCCTGCCTGTGGTTTGGGCCCCTCGGGGGTCCGCCGACATCGCCCCTTCGCCTATTTATTCCCCGAGACGCGAAAACCCTAAACACCGAGCCTTTCATCCAGAACATATTCGCTGCCACCGTCGTCGTCAACCCTAACTCGGGGTTTCTGAAGCTCTTCCCCGGCACCCTGCCGGAGAGGGGAATCATCACCGGAGGGCTCTACATCGCCATGCCCGCCTCCGGAGTGATGCGTGAGTAGTTCATCCTTGGACTATGGGTCCATAGCAGTAGCTAGATGGTTGTCTTCTCCACTTGTGCCATCATGTTTAGATCTTGTGAGCTGCCTATCATGATCAAGATCATCTTATTGTAATGCTACATGTTGTGTTTGCTGGGATCCTGACTTATATTGATACCTATGTGGAGCTGAATATTATATTATCATGTCTATGTCATTTGTGATCTTGCATGCTCTCCGTTAGTTTTGAAGCCTTGGCCAAGTGAATACTTGTGACTCCAAGAGGGGGTATTTATGCATGATAGTTGGGTTCAACCTCTATTTAACCTGGGATAGTGACAGCAAGTTCTAAGGTTGTAGATGTGTTGTTGCCACTAGGGGTAAAACAGCAATGCTTTATTCAAGGATGAATGTATTGTTTACTTTACGCACATTACTTAATGCAATTGTCTGTTGCTTGCAACTTAATAATGGAAGGGGTACGGATGTTAACCGGAAAGTGGACATTTAGGCATAGATGCATGCTGGATATGGTCTATGTACTTTGTCGTAATGCCCAAATGAATCTCATAGTAGACACCACAGCTCACACATGCATGTTATATGCACTTATCAATTGTCAATTGCCCAGCTGTAATTTGTTTACCCAGCATGTTAGTTATCTTATTGAGAGACACCACTAGTGAACTGTGACCCCGGTCCATTCTTTTACATATGAATATAATCTACTGCAATCATTGTTCTCTACTGTTTTATGCAAACAAACATCATTTTCCATTCGATACGTTTAACCCTTTGTTTTCAGCAAGCCGGTGAGATTGACAACCTCACTGTTAAGTTGGGGCAAAGTAATTTGGTTGTGTTGTGCAGGTTCCACGTTGGCACCGGAATCCCTGGTGTTGCGCCGCACTACACTCCCCACCAACACCTTCGAAGCAAACCTCGTTTTCCTACTGGTCCGATTAAACCTTGGTTTCATACTGAGGGAAAACTTACTGCTGCACTCATCATACCTCCTCTTGGGGTTCCCAACTGACGTGTGACGTACAAGCATTGTTTCTGGCACTATGACCTAGACCACCAGGCTTCTTACCAACTTCTCCGCCTCCGCATCAGAAAGCACTACTGCGCGTGAGCGGGTTGGATCAGAAGCACCACTGTATCCCCACATAGCATGTGCTTGGGCTCGAAGGGGTTGCACTCGCCTCTTGGCCATAATGCCTAGCAGATGGATGCCCGTGACCTCTCGACCAACAGTGGTCTGAAGCTTCAGCACCTTCTCCATCAGAATATCAACCTCTTCGGCTTCGACTCCGGTCGGCTGGGCAATCCAGGATGGCCTCTTCTATCCACCAGGGCGTCTGCGTCAAAGGCAGGCAACCGAAGGTTTGGGCGCCTATGGTCACATCCTTGATGTAGAACCACTTCTGGCGCCATCCTTGCACAGACTCCAGGAAGTTGATCTTGAAGTACTCGACATCAGGTCAAACCTGTACTCCAAAATCACTAGGTCCTTTGGCGCTGTGCTGGCGCTTCACGTTGAAGATGCGGCGGAACAGACCAAAGTGGGGTGCGACGCCCAAGAATCACTCGCAAAGGACGAAGAAACACGCAATGTGCAGAAGCCCATTGGGCGTAAAATCGTGCAATTGCACTCCATACACGTGCATCAGTGCACGAAGAAAGTTGTGAACAGGGAAGGAGAATCCCCTGTTCACAAAATCAACAAAGCAGACCCGCTCATTGGGGCCTGGGCGCGGGATTACCTCGGCGCCGGGGATGCGAACTTGCGAGTGTCCTCAGGGATCAGCCCGTCGTTCCGCAGGCCGGTGAGCATCCTCTCTGCAGGTGGACTTGGTCCAAGCGCCCTTGTCCCTCTTCAAACCGTTGGCAGCGGCTCTAGCGGCGCTGTCCGCCGATGCATTCGCAGCACTCCTGCCCTTTCGGGTGGTAGGGCTTCGTCATCGCAGAGGTGGATTGCAAAACCTTCGCTAGGAAGATATGGCGATGCGCGAGGAGGAAGAAAAGCAGCGGCGGCGGAGAGCAAATGGCAAGTAAAAAAATACTATTTACTCCGCCGCACCCTTTTAACCTCAACGCAAAAGAATCTGCACCGTGGATGCGAGAACGTGGGCAAAGAAGCAAATCCAACCATACACGTGGCAGCCACGGAGGGCAACCGTCGCCGGCCACTCCGCCCATTACGCACGGGAATCTAGGAACTACCATCATGGCCCCGGAGAAATCGTGCATGAACGGTCAAATCCAGTCCAAACGCTGCACAATGGGCCCACAAGACGTGTCACGTCCCTCTATCGCACATACGCACGCCACCGCGTGTCAGGTGACGCAGTCGCCATAAAACGTCATCCTGATGTCATTGCAGTAGATTTGTTCAGAAAAGATTTCGGGTTCGCCCAAAGCATATTAATACACTCGATTGTTTTCGAGTGTATGGTCACTCGACTGTCTCTTCGATCAAAGACATATTACTCCCATCGGGAGCGTATCAAAAATTTTCTTCGACTAAAGATGCTCAAGACCAAGTGATTCTGAGATTATCCTCCATTACAGGTAATAAAGCACAATCTCGGGGCTACTCCCATCGGAGCGCTGCCGCGCACCCGATAGAATTATGGCAAAAGATTTGTTTGACTAACATATGTAGGGTAAGAAGATTCTGAGATTATCCTCCATTGCAAGCAATAAAGCACAATCTCGGGGGCTACTCCCATCGGAGCGCTGTCGCGCACCTGATAAAATAGTGTCAAAAGGGTCAGTCGATGAATATAATCGACTACGTTCATATGCAAAATCATACTCAAAACATTCCCGAGTGGCGTCCCGTCGCAAATACCTCGGATGCTGCACGCATAGTGCAAAGGTAAAACCCCCGAACTTTCGAGCTGGGCAAAGGACCGTTCCAGCAACGTCAATCCTTATACTTTCAGTGTCAGCAGACATGATGAAAATCCGATGGACGCGTTGGGTAAAATTCAAAGTTATACTGCAGATCGACTCAGTAAGACCTTAGCGCCTAGTCGAATCACTAGTTTGTTCCAGATTCGAGTCCGGGACTCGAGTTTGATTTATAGCTAGTAAGGTTTTAACCAAATGTGTAGTTAACCAGTCCCGATCCGTCGACTGAACTGGGCCTGCTAAGCTATTATCCCTTGATCATCATAAGCAAAAACCACAGTCGATGAAATACTCGACATAGGCAACATGGCTATTCATACAGGAATTCCAATTATAATATACATAATACAAAGCATATGACGTGCACTTACGAACGAGTCCATGCCCGATTCTTCGAGTCAGACAAGTACTCGGGGCTACTGACAAGGATAACATCTCGGGTACCCTACCGTGAGGGTACCTGGTGCACGTGATGACTAAAGGCCCAATAGCGAAGAGATAACTCGAAGCCCAAGACGAGAGGCCCAACAAGATGGAGTACCCTCCAAGTTTAGACATAGACATAGTCGGTTATACTTTCCTTATGTGTAAACTAGGTCGGTTTACAAACTCCCGAGACCCAGCCTATTTAAAGGCTGAGAGGGGGTTCCGATCTAGGACCAAGCCATACTCGAACCACCATAATCTCTAGCGAGATCGATACCTCGCAGAGCTCCCCTGTAATCGCATAATTCACAATCAATACCAGACAAGCAGGAAGTAGGTCTTTACCTCCACCCAAGGGGCCTGAACCTAGGTAAATCTTTGCCTCTGCTTGTCAGCCGACGAAACTACCAATACTACCACGTTCTCTCCCCATAATCTCAACCCTAGGTCTTCAACTATGGGATTGATGAGGGTACACCTCGTCACCTGGTGAGCATTTCCTCCCTCTCTGCCGCCGTCGACCGGCTTGGATGCCCTGCTCGCCGCCGGCCTCTCTCTGCCTGTGCTCGTAGTAGCTATATGCTCCGCCTGCGTATAAGGTGTTTGATGAAATGGCCAGCAGGATTTTTGTGTATGTGTTCTGCATTTTGGTGTATCCGTGGTGCCATGTTTGGTGCATAAAAGAAAAGGAATATGTTGGATTGTGTATGTTTGGTGCCATTATAGATGCAAATGAGAAGTGTGCCATTGTGGTGTCATTTTGGTATGTTTGCAGGTAATGAGGCCAT